>JARHVA010000330.1:4335000-4365000 GCA_037957365.1 Torreya grandis
TTTCTTACCTTTCCTTATGATCATTAAAAAATTGTAAAGAAAAGATATTAAAATAATAATTACTCTTAAAAATCATTTTAAAATACCTTATAGACATTTAAAAAAAATGAACCATCACATTTATTGTGTATTATTTGAGACATGTTAGTGAATAAGTGAAAGATATAGATTTCAAACCATTATGGCCTCATGAGAATATTGAAACTTTCTTTTTAGTGTAAACATAAACATGTAAAATAATCAAAACATTTATTTTGTATTATTACAGATATGTATATGAGTAGATCAATGGGCCAAACATTGAATTTCATTTAACTTATGATTGCTAAGTTGATATATTTTGACACATTATTTGTGATGGATGATTTAAGTGTACATACCTTACCTCTAATGTAATTTAATATTTTTTTTATAGATAATAATAAGGAAAAAATGTGTTCTTACCCCATGGTACAAAAGGATCTAGTTAGCAGAGTAATTTAAGAAAGATAAAAGAATCTTCTAGGATGATAGAAGGAGATAGCTAAAAAAGCTAATAAGCTATGTAGTCACAAAGATAAGAAGATAGACAAGAGAAGACAAAAGAACTAAAGTTCAAAATCATCATATACAAAAGTAGTTTAGGACTATTGGATGGAAGAACCACCATGTAACCACTCCCAAGTTAAATGAAAATTCTTACTCAAAAATCTTTGATCACCGGTCACAAGATCATCTTCATACAAGATGCACCAACAAGGGCCCTAAAAAAATATTTTTTAAGAGTTTGTTCCATAAAAGGGATTTCATCTTCATAATAAACCACATATTAATATTATTATTAGGAAGTTCCTTAGGGATCCACAATTTTTCAAAAGGACATAAATGTCTATTAATATGAGAGATTGACGTATTGTAGTCTCGTTTCCCTAAAATGTTGTCGAAAAGATCTCCAATCTATTTTAAGCCATTTGTCTTCTATGAGCTATTGATATGGTGAGAATTCAAAAAAAAAAATAAAAGCAATAAGAAGATTAGAGGAATAGTGTGCTACATAAAAACTTACATTTTCCCATCTTATATAAAAACCCCAAACAATTTACGTTTAAACCTAATAATTACAAATTAGAAGTTCCCTGACTTTGAAAAGTAATCTTCTAAAATACTGAAAGAAAGATAATACTAGAAAGGATCCAGACTAGGGTAACCATCTCTCTAGAAATTAAGAGATCTACCAAATTGAAATAAATTCAATTCATTATTAGTCCCTTCTACTAATTAATCCTTACACTGCATCTGTATTTAAGGAGTATTCCGCATCTTAACTTATGATTGTTAAAAAAATTGTGAAAACACATAACATTAAAATAATAACTATTTAAAAATAATTCGTAAGCATAAAGATTAAAAAGAATCTTTGCATAAATTAATGAACCTTTCCAATCCAATGGTAAAATGAAATCTTAACATGTATTTTATATTTTACGTTAATTTAATGAGTGCTCGAAATTGCTTGTTATAGCTCCGTGGGAAGCTTAAAATCCGTAGTACCCCACATTTAACTGAATCCTGAAATGAGACATGCAGTGCAAAATTGAATGTCTGGATTATTAATAATCTACAACCTACACTAACAACTTTAACATGTGTAACATATTAATTATTAATAATTTGTTGTTTAACAATATATTGTTGTGGCACTTTTTGTTTCACCCAATCAGCATTCAACCACAATTATTGATTACCATCTATTTAGAATGCTACATCCAGTGCAAACTAATATAGGGTTAATATTATTCCGGCGTTAAGAGTTGTGATGAGTCAGTTTTCTTACATTCTGTGAAATGTGTATAACATTTCACTGTGTTTAATCAAATTGATCCATTATCAATCAATCTTACAACACAGTAAGATTTATGATGGGTCAGTTTGTAATATTGATGATGGGTGAGTCTGGAAGATTGATGATCGGTTGGTTTGTAAGATTTATGATAGATCATTTTTATTAAAGGTTTAATAAAAACTTACCGAGTAATATATATATAACCTATCATCAATCTTACAACATAGGCATGCATGTTGTTCTTATGAAAAATTTCAGCCTTGGATCACTGTTTTACTTAGGTAATACGATTAGTACATAACTTCGTTTCAATTCTTATATATGTTACAGCAATATCTTAAAATTACTTACTATCATCGGCAAAGTTTTATTTGAGTCCAGGCTGTAAAATTTCAACACATACCATGGATGTGCTCTTCCGTAGCGATCTCAGATCTATCTGCGAGAGCACCGCCACATTAACAAAGCTGGTGGTGGACATGGACATGGACATGGACAATAAAACAATTCTTCGGTTCATGGGATTTTTTGCACTTCAACTTTCCTATGGTTAATGTTTAGTGGATACAAATGGCATTACAATTTCCTTGCAAGACTCTGCGTGAATATAGTTAAGTTACCCTGAATTTTGATTGCTGTTGCAGACGAGAGGACCATTCTTTAAGAAGACCGTTCGTTATTAGAGAATTCAAAGGCAATGGCCAATCTGCTTGGAGTGCACTGCAAGAAATCTGTTGTGACATGTAATGTGCAAACAGTTTTGGACGTGTTTTTTAAAAATCTGGAGCTTATTTTCTTCTTTCAATATAAGACAATGGTGCCATGTTGGGGCCAGCTAATTGATTTTATCTGGAGCTTATTTTTATTTAAGGTTCTACGTTTTTTAAAAATTTTTGCTAGACTTTAATCTGCATGTAAATAAGATGTGTAGTCTTATATATATTTAAGTACACAAATGGATGATAAATGTTTAACTTACCCATGTAGAAATAAAGAGAGCATGCAAAAAACAAGAACTTAAACAAATAAACAAGAACATAACCCAATTTTCCTTGCTTACAATGCTGCACCCAAGGCATTTTTAAATAGATTTTGAATCCAAAAATAACTGAAAATAGACTACATAACTAACTAAAATTAACTCCATGCTAACTGAGACTAAATTGATTCTCCAACAGTTTAACTAATTGTTTGTTAACTACTTAAACTAACTGATCTCTAACTATCAGTTAACTAACTGAATGTAAACTAATTAATTGCTCAACTGTAGCTAATTGCTTGCATGCATGAGTGGCGAAATTATCTCCAATCAACTTCAGTTTCTTACACTCCCCCTTAATTTCTACCACTTACAACTTTAGCATTTACAATGCCTAAATTTTGTCTCAAATAATCAAAGGTCTCTTTTGCTAATGCCTTTGTGAATATATCTGCCAATTGATCTTCAGATCTGCAAAAGTCCAGATGGATTTCTCCATTGTTCACTAACTCTCTGATAAAGTGAAATCTTGTATCTATGTGCTTGCTCCTCTTGTGAAACACATGATTTTTTGATAATGCGATTGCTGATTTGTTATCACAAAAGATTGGTGTTGACTCCTTTTGTGCTTGTAATAAATCTTTCAATATTCTTCTCATCCAAGTTGCTTGACATGCTGCTAATGTGGTTGCTACATACTCTGCTTTAGCTAATGAAAGTGTCACTATAGGTTACTTTTTGGATGTCCATGTGAGCACCCCTGTGCCTAAAAGAAAGGCATGTCCAGAAAAACTCTTCCTATCATCAACGCTACCTGCAAAATCACTACCAATAAAACCAATCAAATTAAAATCGTTAGTTGTGGAATATAAAATTCCATATTCTGTAGTTCCTGCCACATATCTCAATATCCTTTTTCCAACTTGCCAATGTGAGTCTTTTGGTGACTCCATGAATCTTGAGATCAAACTAACCCCATACACGATATCTGGTCTAGTAGCTATAAGATACATCAAACTGCTAACTAATCTTTTGAATGTTGTAGAATCAACATTAGACCCTTGGTCTTCTTTGCTAAGTTTGGTCCCTGTAGCAACTGGTGTAGGTGCTGGTTTACAATTCAACATCTTAAATCTTCTTAACACATCCTTTGCATATTTAGTTTGATAAATAAATATTTCTTTCTCTGATTGTACAACTTTTATGCCCAAAAAATACTTCATTAATCCCAAATCTGTCATTCCAAATTCTTTCTTCATTGCTGATTTAAAAGTGTTTAGAGAGAAATTTCTAGTAAAAATTAAATCATCAACATATAAACACACAATCAAAATCTAACCTTCTTTGTTGATTTTTGTGTACAAAGTTGGCTCAGTATTGCTTCTGTTGAGTCCATTGTTTATCATATATGAAGCAATCCTGTTATACCATGCTCTTAGTGCTTGCTTGAGACCATAAAGAGCTTTCTTCAATCTGTAAACTTTTTCTTCATGTCTTTGCACTTCATAACTTGTGGGCTATTTCACATACGCTTCTTCATCTAGAAAACCATTCAAGAAAGCTGATTTTACATCCATTTGATATACATACCAATTATTTTGAGAAGCTATTGCTAAAACCATTCTAACAATATCCAATCTAGCAACTGGAGCAAATGTTTCATTATAATCAACTCCATGTTCTTGTGCAAAACCTTTTGCTACTAACCTTGCCTTGTGTTTTTCAATATTTCCATCTGCATCAAATTTAGTCTTATAAACCCATTTGACTCCTATACAATCCTTACCTTCAGGTAGAGTAGTTAGATCCCATGTCTGATTTCTTTTAATAGCATTCATTTCTTCATCCATTGCTTTTATCAAATGTTCCTTATTAACTGCTTCTTCATAATACATAGGATCATGAGTGAAAAGAGTAAAATTTTAAACCAAATCTAATTTCTCTTTTTCTTGATTATAAATCTCATTCAAATTTCTTATTTTCTTACCTTTCAATCTTGATCTTAAATTAGCAAGAGTTGGATTGATTCATCACTTCCTTGTGAATTTGGAGTAGGGTGACGTGCATGACTAGATGATTCACCTTGTTCAAACCTCCTAGATTTTTTTATTGGAGTGCTTGTTCCTGCTTGTGGAGAGAATTGTCCACCTTGCAAATTTTGTTCTTCAGATTCTTTTTCAATTTGTGGAATTGGTGCTCTAATTGTGATGGTGCTACCATCCCATGCTTCTTCTTCCTTAAATTCAACATCTCTGCTAATAATCACTTGATTTGAAATAGGGTTATACAACTTATAAGCCTTTGATTCTTCACTATAGCCAATTAAAATGCATTTCTCACCTCTATCATCAAGCTTTCTTCTCGATTTAGATGGTATAAGAGAATATGCAACACAACCAATTTTTTTGAAATGATGTACACTATATTTCTTACCACTCCATGCTTCTTGTGGAATTTGATCTCTGACACTCTTTATTGGGCTTCTATTCAAAATATATACTGCACATGCTACTACTTCTGCCCAATATTCATTTGACAAATGTTTGGCTTTCAACATGCTTCTAGCCATCTCCATGATTGTTCTATTCTTTCTTTCTGCTACACCATTCTACTGTGGCATGTACTTTATAATCAATTGCCTTTTGATGCCATGATATCTGCAAAAATCTTGAAATTGATTAGACATATATTCACCTCCTCTATCTGATCTAAGTACCTTGATATAACAGCCACTCTGCTTTTCAACCATTGCCTTGAATTATTTAAACTTTCCAAAGGCTTCAGACTTATTTTTGAGAAAATATATCCATGTCTTTCTGCTAAAGTCATCAATGAAAGTTAGAAAATAAGTACTACCTCCAAATGATGTAGTTTGCATTGGTCCACATAAATCACTATGGACTAGCTCCAATATTACCTTTGCTCTATATGAGGCTCCTACTGGTAAGCTCTCTCTATGCTATTTTGCTAGAATACAACTGTCACATGAACTTCCTGGCTTTTCTATTGGTGGTAATCCCTTCACCATATTTTTCTTCTATAACAAATTTAAACCTCCAAAATGTAAATGTCCATACCTTAAGTGCCATAGCCATGATTGGTCTAGCTACATGGTTTTGAAGTGGGCTTCCTCTTCTCCTTGGATGCATTGAATTCGAAGAGGGAACATTCGATTCTTGGTCATCTCCACTTTTCCTATCAACCTGTCACTTGGAAACTTGTCCAGCATTGTGCAAACATTATCCATAGAAGATACTCTGTAACCTTTCTGTACTAACTATCCAATGCTCATAAGATTATGCTTTAGTCCAGGTACAAAATAAACATCAGGTATAAACCTTCTTTCACCATTCTTTGCCAAAACATTTATTACACCTTTACCCATGACATCTACTATGATATCATTTTCTAATTTCACTTCTAATTTTACAGAATCATCAAGACTAGTAAAAAATTCTTTATTCCCTATCATATGATTACTGCATCCACTATCTAAGAACCAAATATCTTTGGCTTTTTCTTGAGTAACATTACAAATAAGAAATAAGCTTCTAGGATTAGAACTAGATTCACCTGGGTTAGAACTAGATTCACCTGTGTAATTAGCATTCTGTTTGTACACATATCCTTGTTTACTTCTACAGTTACTTGCATAATGTCCATATTTCTTGCAATAATAACATTGAATATTAGATTTATCAAACCTCTATGAACTTTTTTGCAAGTGATTGTTGCCATGTCCTCTACTGTTGTAGTTTTGATTACTATTTTCAGCTTCATCTGGATTGTTCCTTCCATATCTGCGTCTGCCTCTTCCTCTAAAGTTTGACCTTACTCTTCTTCTTCCTCTGCCAAATGATACCTATGACTTGAAAGCATTCTCAAGAGAATTGTTATTCCTATTCATTCTGGATTCATATGTTAACAAAAAACCCATTAATTCATCTACTGATAACTATTCCAAATCCTTGGTTTCCTCAATAGCTACAACTATTGCATCAAATTTACTGGGTAAACTCCTGAGTATTTTTTCTATAATCTTCTGATCCATGATTGTTTCTCCATTAGATCTAATTTGATTCACTATATTCAAAACTTGACCCATAAACTAGTCTATTGAATCTGAATCATTCATTTGTAAATTTTCAAAACTTCTCCTAAGAGATTGTAATTTAGTAGTTTTTACCTTTGTATTACCTTTATAGGTAGTCTCCAAGATTTTTCATGCCTCTCGAGATCTCACTGCTACTGTAACTCTAGAAAAAATTGATTCATCTAATACCTGTTGGATTAAAAATAAGGCTTTTGCATCTTTTTTCCTATTCTCTTTAAGCTCTTCTTTTTGTGCTCAATTTAATGCCAGATGGGCTGCCTCATCCTATGGTTCTACAAAACCACTCTCTACCAAATCCTAAACATCTTGTGAGCAAAATAAAGTTCTCATTTTAATTGCCCAAAAATCATAATTCTTACCATTGAAAATAGGAATTTGAGGCTGTGAAATACTGTTATTCACTGCCATGTCTCATGCTAAAATGGCTTTTTGATTTTCTATTTTTGAATACAGTCACCAACCTCAGTTAATATATTGAGGTTAGTCAGGAAATAGTGTCGATGTTAGTTGGCACTACTGAGGTCGGTCAGATAGTTGGCTGATGTTGGTTGGGTTGCCAACGTCAGTCTTTGCACTCTTTGATGGCTCTTCCTTCACGCGTTAGACTACGACTACTACACACTTTTGCTGATTGTGCACTTCTCCAATCTGTGCTTCTCCTTACACAGCTTCCCTTGGCTTCTTTTTTAACCAAGCTCTGATACCAATTTGTAGAAATAAAGAGAGCACGCAAAAAACAAGAACTTAAAAAAATAAATAAGAACATAACCCAATTGCTACTATAATTCTTGAAAATAAGAATTTTTATTGATCTGCAATTTTCTTTGCTTACAATGCTGCACCCAAGGCATTTTTAAATAGATTTTGAATCAAAAAATAACTGAAAATAGACTGCATAACTAAATAAAATTAACTCCATGCTAACTGAGACTAAATTGCTTCTCCAACAGTTTAACTAATTGTTTGTTAACTACTTAAACTAACTGATCTCTAACTATCAGTTAACTAATTGAATGTAAACTAACTGATTGCTCAACTGTAGCTAACTACTTGCATGCATGAGGAGTGGAGAAATTATCTCCAATCAACTTCAATTTCTAACAACCCAAATGAATCGTATAATTATCAGTAGGATATAAACCATATTTTTCCATGGCTATCTATATATCCATGTTAATATAGTGAAATAGCTCTACCATTTGTCATTAAATACACTTGTGGAGTTTTCATAATTCTCAACCCCTTACTTGTTGAAAACTAAGTATATTTTATTTTTGTAACTTTAAAAGTGTTAGATTGTAGATTTAGTTTCTTCGTCGATGCTTTGTTTTAAATGTAAGCTTTAGAACTCAGTGTTGCCAGTTCAGAATAAGTTTTAAATATAGTTTTATTTTTCTACCAATTTTAATGTTGCTCTTTGTTTTTTTGGTTTTATAGAAGTTTCTTTTTGTGGTTTCTGTCCTCTATTTAATGTGGAGTTTTGTAATCTTTTAATCATCCAGTTGAATAATAAAAGCTGAAGCTTTCTAATTGTCTATGTTTTTTTTGAGTCTATTTTTAAACTACAGTGTAGTATAGAGCGAGGGAGATGGCAGCACAGGCAAGAAGCAAGAGAGAAGAAGAGTTGGAGAAAAGAGCCAGCTAAGCAATGAAAAATCTCTCTTGAATGCAGTCAACAGGAAGAGATAAATCATTGGATGAAAGAGAGCAATAACTAGTGGAGAAAGACTCAGTTCCAACAAAGTGAGACAACAAATGAGACAAACAAGGCTTACTCAATACAAACCCTGCCCAACTCTCAAAACAAACAAAAAATTGGTATTTAGATTTTTATTTTTATTTTAATTTATTAAAGCTACCCAAGCAGTAGTTGCTATTGGAAAAGGCTGAATCGTCAAGTGAATTAAAGTTAAATTAAATTAGATCAAAAGATCATGGCATCAAGTAACATTGTTACTCAACCTCAAATTCAACTTTTAGAGGTAAAAATTACAATTTTTGGTATATCAAAATGAAATTGTTGTTTTGTTCACAGGACGTATGGAATTTAGTGGAAAATGGATTCATAGACCATGTAGATCAGGTAGCCTATCAGTCTTTGACACGAGTAAAGAAGGACCTTCTTAGAGAAAACAAGAACGATGCAAAAGCCCTATTTTTTTTAACACGCAATGGAGGACTTTATCTTCCCAAGGGTTGTAGTAGCAACTAGGTCTAAGAAGGCATGGGATATTCTAGAAATAGAATATTAGGGAACCACCAAGGTAAAAGTGGCTAAATTACAGTCTCTTAGGAGAAGTTTTGAGAATGAGAAGATGAAAGATTCAGAGTCCATAAATCAATTTTTCAGTTACGCCATGAATTTAGTTAATCGAATCAGATCACATAGAGAAGAAATACCTAATCAAAAGGATGTGAAAGAGATTCTTAAGAGTCTACCTACTAAGTTTAATTCTAATTTGTTGCTAATGAATAATCTAAATATCCAACACATATATTTGTAGATGATTTGATGGGGTCTCTTTATCTCATGAATATAGAATTAATAAGAACAATAATCCTTCTTTAGAGAATGCTTTTAAATCAAAGTTTCACTCAATAGAGGTAGAAGAAGAGGAAGATTAAGCTTCAAAATCAAAGGTAGAAATAATAATGAAAGAGGTGGAATGAGTAGTCTAGATAAAGGTGAAAGGACAAATAAAAATTTTAATACTTATAGTTCCATATGATGCAACCAGTCTCATCATCATTCTCAGAGATATGATGAATTCAATGTTCAGTGTCATTATTACAAGAAGTTTGGTCATTATGCATATGAATTCTGGAAGAAATAAGCAAATTAGGGTAAGTAAAATGCAAATTTTCTATATGTATCTAAAATTAATTCCAAGTCATTATTCATTACATGTCATGTTACTCAAGAGAGTTCCAGTGATATTATGTTTTTAGATAATGGATGCAGTAATCATATGAAAGGAAATAAATATTTATTTGCAAACATAGTTAGTTCTCTAAAATCAGAAGTCAAGCTAGGCAATGATAATAAATTATTAGTTATGGGTAAAGGTGTGATTAACATTTTCTAAAAATAGGGTGAAAGAAAACATATTCTAGATATTTATTTTGTGACAAAGTTGAAGTATAATGTTATGGGTGTTGGGCAACTTTCTATAAAGGTTATAGATTATCATTCAAAGATAATGTGGGCACTATAATAAATAGATTTCCAAGTGATAATTTGATTGCAAAGATTGATATGATTAGGAATCAAATATTCCCACTTTGAATTAAGAATGAAAATTCAATCCAAGAAGAGCCGAAAGTAAATTACAAGGCATCCCATTTAGATCCAACATGTTTAGGGCATATAAGGTATGGACATATTCATTTTCAAGGTTTGTGTTTATTGAAAAAGAAGTAGATGGTGAGAGGATTACCACTAATTGAGAAACCATTGATTTCATGTGAGAGCTATATTTTGGGAAAACTACACGTGAAGATTTTTCAAACAAGGATGTCTTACAGAGTAAAGGCACCATTAGATCTTGTGCACGTTAATATAAATGGACCTATGTAGACTCTAGAATTAGGAGGAAGTGTATATTTTCTAACATTCATTGATGATTTTAGTAGGAAAACTTTGATATAATTTATCAATCAAAAGTCTGCAGCCTTCAAAATATTCAAGGAGTTTAAAGCAATGATTGAAAAATATAGTAGTCTATAAATCAAGGTACTCAAGTCAGATAGATGTGGTGAATATATTTTAAATGAGTTTCTATATTTTTGTAGGTATCGTGGAATTAAGAAGTAGTTTACATTAAGATATACACCACAACATAATGATGTTAAAGAGAGGAAGGAAAAAACAATCATGGATATGGCCAAAATCATGTTGAAGGCCAAACACTTGTCTAATGCATACTAGGTAGAAGCAGTTGCATGTGTAGTTTATATTCTAAAGAGGTGTCCTATAAAGAGTGTTAAAGACAAAATTTCATAGGAAGCATGGAGTGGTAGAAAGCATAATGTATTTCATTTAAGAGTTTTTGGATGTGGCATATGCACCTGTGAAAAAAGAAATAAGAAGAAAGTTAGATGATAAAGGTGAAAAATATATCTTTATTGGTTACAGTGAGCAGTCAAAAGATTATAAGTATTACAATCCCATTACAAAGAAGGTGATCATAAGTAAAGATGTTGAATTCAAAGAAGAGTAAGATTGAGATGTATGTATTTACATAATAATTACAATTAAAGAAATAATACCTCAATAAGAGGAATGTTTAGTAGAATAAGGTGTGCAAGGTTACCAGGCAAGTTCACAAGCAATAGGTACTCCAAAAATAAATCCACAAGAAGGTAATTAATGAGATCTATGATCACCAATAAATTTTGTGCTAGGTGAATCATCAGTGCATGCAATTCCTAATTCATAAGGAAGTAATGAATCAGATCCTACACATTCCTCATTAAGATCAAGGTACAGATGTAACAAAATAAAAAGTTTGAAATAAATTTATTATCAAGGAGAAGAGAATTTAGATTTACATTCACATTTTGCTTTATTCTCTTATAACCTTGTATATTTTGAATAAGCAACTAAGAAGTATAATTAGACCAAGGCTATGGGTGAGGAGTTATATTTTATTAAAAGAAATGAAACATGGGAGCTAGTAGATTTACTAAAGTTAAAGACAACATAGGAGTCAAATGGGTCTATAAGATTGATTTCAATGTAGAGGAGAAGTTGACAAGTAAAAGGAAAGGGTAGTAGGAAAAGGTTTTAGTCAACAACATGGAACTAATTATAATGAGACATTTGCATCAGTTATAAGACTTGATATAATCAAGATGATTATAGTGATAGTAACACAAACCAATTAGATGGTTTACCAAGTGGATGTCAAATCATGTTTTTTGAATGGTTTTATAAAAGAAGTGTATGTAGAACAACCACCAGGTTATAAGGTACATGGACATGAAGATAAATAATATGTATTGAATAAAACTTTTTATAGGCTAAAACAGGAACCAAGAGCATGGTATAATCGAATGAGTCATACTTGATAAGCAATGGATTCAACAGAAGCAGTTGTGAGCCTATATTATACATAAAAATCAGAAAGCAAGGTCAAATTTTGACTATATATTTATATGTTGATGACTTAATATTTACTAAATTTTTTTCTCTAGACATGTTTAAATCAATAATGAATAAATAATTTGAGATGACAAATTTAGGATTGAAAAAATATTTTTTGGTCATTTAATTTCTTCAATCAGATAATGGTATATTTATTTTTCACTCTAAGTATGCCAAGGATGTCTTGAGAAGATTCAAGGTGATTAATTACAATCTTGCACCAACTCTAATTACAATAGGTAAAAATCTCAGCAAAAAAGATAAGGGGATTGAATGTTGATCCAACTATGTTAAAAAAAGCTTGTTGTAAGTTTGATGTACCTCACAGCTACTAGGCTAGATATTAAATATGTAGTTAGTTTGGTTGCAAGATTTATGTAGCCACCAAAATAATCACACTAGCAATTTTGGAAGAGACTTTTTGGATATGTTACATGAACAACAGGATATGGAATATTATATTCTAAAACTAATTATTTTTATTTGATTCGATATACTGATATTGAATTTGTAGGTATCATAGATGATAGGAAGAGTATTTATGGATATGTTTTTCATTTAGGTAGAGGTGTGGTTTTATGGGAATCAAAGAAGCATCTCATGGTGATAATTTCATCAATATAAAGTAGAGTATGGTGAACCCACATCAGCAACATGTCAAGCAGTTTAGATGTAGAGAGTGTTGACAGATGTATTGCATAATCAGAGGAATTATACACAATTATTTTCTAACAACAAATCATCCATTACACTATCAAAGAATAATGTTTTTAAACATTAAAGTAATCACATTGACACTGGGTATGACTACATCAGATAGTTGCTGAACAATGGAGAAATCCACTTTGATTTTTGTAGATATAAAACCCAGTTGGTAGACATATTTACAAAGACATTAGAACATGAGAGTTTTAAATATTTAAGATAGAATTTGGGCATTATGTATTTTGAATTAGTTAATGTTATAAATTAAGGGGAGTGTTATAATGTGGATTTAATTTCTCCATCGATGCTTTGTTTTAAAAGTAAGCTTTAAAACTCAACATTGCCAGCTCAGAATAAGTTTCTTAATATAGTTTTATCTTCCATCTATTTTAATGATGTTATTTGTTTTTTTCTAGAAGTTTATTTTCATAATTTTTGTCCTTTAGTTAATGAGGATTTGTGTAACCATTTAATCATCTATTTGAATAATAAAATAAAAAATCTTTCTAATTATCTATATTTCTTTTTACCCTGATTTTAAACTACAAGAAGTATTATTGAGTTCATATTATGAGTGGTTTGGAGGTGATTAATGTAGTTCCTCCATTTGAGTAACATAGTTAATCCATTTGAGTAATATAATAATAGATCACATTTGTCATGGTAAGATTCAAGATACTTATTTTGAGGGCACTTTCAATTTATTTGATTTATGATAGTGAAAATTAATATTCATTTCATAATGTTACATATTTGTATTTAAATACATAGATGGATTATAATTATATAACTTAGACAAATTATTGGTAGATGATTATCAACATTGTGATATTCTATAGATTATACTAAATAATCTTTATTTATCATGATTGATCTAATCCCAAGTAGTCTAAAACCACCATGTTACCAAAATCATGTATATCTCATTGTAACTTTAGTGATATTGTTGAAATCAAATTAAGCATGGTTCAGATATGACTAATTTAGTTCTTCCAATTGAGTAATTTATAATGGTTGTTAATTTATCATGATTTATATAATCCCAATTATTCTAAATCAACCATATAGCCAAGATTATATATATCTTATTGTAACTTTAGAGGTACTTTTGAGTTGATAGTAAGAGTAGTTCAGAGGTGATTAACTAATCCCAAGTAATTTGAACCCATCATGCAACCAAGTTTATGTATATCTTGTTGTAACTTTAGAGGTATTTTTTATTTCTATTAATTTTGTTTCTCCATTTGAGTAATGTATCACACTTGTTAATAAATAGCAGTCATCCACTCCCACAACCCCTTTCCCCACCGCCAATAGAGGTTAAAGTTAGAGTAGCATTAGGTAAATATAGGTCTAATAAATATTACCTTGATGAGATTTACTTTACTTTAAGATAAATAACTCTTTAATGGTGATAAATATAAGTTTTTAGAGAATGTCTTGATGTTCCAATGGAAATGTAACATTGTTACTTTCTTAGAACTAATAAGATTAAATTTACCTTTTAATCAAATGTATATTAACTAAGTCTTACCTTTGATAATAAAAAGTACCTTCCTTTAATACTTTTCTTCCCTATCCCAAAATAACTAATTATCAAACTTTAAAAAAATTAAAAATAAACATAAATGTGTGTTATGTGAGAGTGGGCCACAATTGAGCATCAATCTAGATAGAATTGAATACTTGAATTTGAAACTATATATAGTAGAATTGAATGCACAATGCCAAAATTATATGGAGTATTAAAGTGAGAATAAAAATGAAAAATGGAAGAAGATTGTATTCACAACAAAAGGTTGTATTAACATTCATAAGTCAAAAAGTACATAGGATGGTACATTATATAGTGAGGAACCATGTAACCCAAAAAGATAATTATTTCAACTCAAAATGAGAAAAATAAATTGAAATATAGTTTTTAATGACTTATTTTTAACTTAAGTAAGATAATTAGATCATGTAGGTAAAACCACATAGTTGAAAAGACCCTATACTAAAACCCCCCTTAAGTGTAGCTTAGATGGGTATAAATTTTTTGTCGAAACACAAAGCCCTAATGATATACCTAAGTATATAGAACAAACCCCCTTTCTGAAGGAGGAAGATGGAGTTGTTCTAACCCTAAAACAAGCACATAAATAAAAATACTTTTCTTTGAGTGAATATTTTGGTGAATATATCAATAATTTACTCTGATGTTTGGATATAATGGAGACTAATGACTTGCTCATAGATGAATTCCAAAATGAAAGACATGTGAATCTAAATATGATTTTTATGTTGATGGATGAACAAATTACTATAGAACTAGATTGTTCTTTGGTTTTTGTAAATAATGCCTATTAGTTATTGAAACTTGATGTCAAACTCAATGAGAATCCCCTAGAGTCAAATAGCCTCACTGGCAAGAATATAAATTCCTCAATATTTTGCCCTAGTATAAGATAGATAAATAGAATTATGTTTCTTTATTGAGGAACTAATCATACCTAAACAAAGAGGGTGGTCTCATGGAGGGGGCATCTTCAACTATTTTATAGTTTTAGGTGGTCCCATGTAAGTGTAAATCCATTGAGCTATAAAAAAATAATATTTTCCTAAAAAATAAGTATAATTATTACATAGGAAAAATAGTTTTAGAGATGAGTATTATTCAAGGTAAAAAAGTTAGAGAACTTATAGAGATGTTTTGGGCACTTTATAATCAATAAAAGTGTTATGTGATTTATTTATTTTTAATTTGGTTTTACATTTAATCCTCCTATATTTCCTCTGCATGGGTAAATTTTATAGATTTTAAAATGCATAGGATTGTTTCACTCCATACCTACTCAACTAACTAATATCTATAGCACATACAATTAGTTTTATAGTTGCAATGCCATGAAACAAGGTTGTTCATATTCATCTAGTGTTAAGAGCTGTGTTGAGTTAATTTCATAGATTATGTGAAATGTGTATAACATTTCATCGATTCTGATAAAATTGACCTTCCATCAATCTTAAAACATAGGAATTCATGTTGTTCTTATGAAAATTTTCAACCTTGGATGATTATTATACTCAGGTAATATGATTAAAACTCAACTATGGTTTAATTCTTATTTAAGTTATAGAAATACTTCAAAATTACTTATTAGCATCAGCAAACCTTTTTTTGAAAATAAATGTCAAATTTAAAGACATAACATGGATGGGACCTTCTCTATTGATCTCAGATCTCTCTACAAGAGCATGAACAAATTAATAAATATAATAGTGGACATGGACCGTGTTAGCAATTCTTTAGTTCATGGGTGTTATTCCACTTTGATTTTCCTATGGTTTTCATTGAAATTTACTTCTAAAAACATTGCATGAATATATTTAAGTTACCCTAGATTTATATTTATGTTGCATATAAGAAAAATCTTCTTTAATGTTGAGATGGCCCTTGTTTAGTGTTTTATAGTCTACCATCTCATTTTAATGGTGTCAAGAAAATGTAAGGTATTCAAAATAAGATGAATGTAAGAATTACCTTACACCTAATGTAGGTTTGTCAAATTTCCCTCATTCAGTCAAGGGTTTACCTATTGAGCCTAAATGTTTGGTCCAGATTTTTTTAAAATTTCCTACTAAAAAAGGACTATTATTTTGCTAGAAAATTATTAATAATAAATTATGTCTATTTATATTACTATGCAAGATAAGAATTAATCCTCATAAAAGTATTTTTGAATTCAACCACACAATAAATTTAAATATTTAATCTTGAAATACTTTAGTGATATAGTAATATGAAATGAACCCAAAATCTATGTTACATTTAAACAAGTCCATTTTAGTTTTTACATTTGTATTTGTTCATAGATGAATAAGTATGGAAAACTAAAAAAGTATGAAAAATTATAGTGACATTATTTACTTGACAAAAATTATTTAATTGAACCCATAAATACTTCTTTGAAAACAAACTCAAAACTCTAAATATACCTCATTTTAATGTTATAAGAAATTAGTAAATTGAATCCAAATATCCTAAAACTCTAAAATATAGTCTAGTTATTAAATATATTTTTGGAATTTGAGGTTGCATTGTCTTAAATTTCATCCTTGGAATGTGGGCCATAGCAAGAGATACAAACACTCAAAAGTGATTTATTGTGTATGATTGTTTCAATATTCAAAATGAATAACTCCTTTCAATGTTCTATAAGGAAATTAGTTTTGGATATAACGAGCATAGTTGATGGCCTTGTTCTCATGTTGAGGTACAAGAGACTTGGAGTGTACCATATAGTTCACCATTTATTTAAAAGACCTATTCTTGCATTCGATAACACCATTCTCTTGTTAGTGCATTAAATATTGTTCCATATCCTAACTATTTTCATATAAATGCCTTCAAGTCCTAAAAATTATCAAATACCTCAGATATTTTCTTAAAAATTTACACACAAGTATATGACAAAAATTTATCAATGAAATTAATCATGCATTTAGTCGAATTGAATGAAGGTGATGAAAATGGTCTATTAATGTCATTGTGAAGTAGCTCCATTATATGTGTAGTTCTACATGATTTGACTTTGTCATAATTTTCTTATGGATGATTACCATGTAGGAAACCATTGTAAACACCATGAAAAAAATGAACATGTGGCAACCCTAAAACCACATCATGATAATTGAGTTCCTCCAAGTAGTGATAGTTGAGATTGTCAAATTGATCATGCTATAATTTACTCACCCCATCTGAATGAGTGAGAAATGTAGTAGAGGGTTGATGAGGAAAATAATATGATAACATGTATAGTCATGATTGATTATCTAATTTCCCAAATGAAATAATGGAGTCACTATTTTCTTGCCTAATATCCACTAAATTAGGTGTGAATTCAACTCTATTTCTTGATCTAATGTGAGTGAACTAAAAAATGTATAGGATATTGGTGGATAACAAGGAAAAAAAAAAACATCATGTAATTTCACATCATTCACTTCAATAATTTATCTCACACGAACTTCTATACAAGTATCATCACCCAAAAAGATTGAAAACATAGAACAAGGCTATAAGGATGAGAACGTGTCCTATGGTGAATCCATGTGGAAGGTTGAAAGTTATATGAGTTTGAATGTATTTTTATTACATAAAAAGTTCTATAATTTGTGTGAATTTGGGTGCGCAAAAATATTTACCAACTTTTATGCGGAAACATTAATCCCCCTTAGATTGGTTTTGACTAAGGGCTTCATTTTCCATGGGACTAGTGTTTAAGGGATAGGATGAATGTTTCCCTTTGATTGAATTTATTGATGTGGGAGTGATGTCACCCCAAAAAAAACTCCAATTTTTGCATGAGTGTTGATTAAAAAAATATTGATTAAAGTTTATGGTTTCCAAAACATCTCCATGCAAATAGTGTGGCCAAATTTTACAATGTGCTTTGGCAAAGGGTAAAAATGCAT
Source organism: Torreya grandis (assembly GCA_037957365.1). Lineage (NCBI taxonomy): Eukaryota > Viridiplantae > Streptophyta > Pinopsida > Cupressales > Taxaceae > Torreya > Torreya grandis. The sequence goes on from JARHVA010000330.1 coordinate 4,353,224, forward strand.
GTGTGTAGTCACTTTTAACATGAATAATGTTATAGTACTATTAATTAATTTTGATTTTTTCCAAGACATCAATGTAAAGAGGGTGCCTAGATTATACACAAATTTTATGTATAAGGAAGAATTTGTTATGCATGCATGCAAGGGTCATCGGTGCAAGTGATGTGAAAGCACATTGTCAAGTTCAAATGATGTGGAAGCAAGGTGTCTAGTTCTAATGACATGAAAGTATATTGTAATTTTTAATAGGGTACAAGCATGGAATCAAGTTTAGATAGTGAAATCATGGTGTCAAGTTTCATTAGGGTGTAAGCATAGGATGTCAAGTCTAGCAGTGGTACAAGAACAGGGTGGTAAGTTCACTGGTTTATGTAGGGAAGGTCACTAATCACATCAAGTTAGTGGTAAGGCTTGTTAACACTATGGTCCATGCAAGTCAAGATAGAATTTGAGTGGTGGTTGAGTAGAGGTAAGTTAAATTTAACACTTTTTTTCCAAGAGAAGTATGTCAATAGCAAAAATTTCCTAGAAGGGTGAAAATGTTTCTCGAAGGGCAAAAACCTGCCAAAGTTCTTGTAGGGGTAGAAACATCACCGAAGGTTAAAAACAATTATATCTATAGATTTGGTGCACCATAAAAAATAAATAGTAAGGTCCCACCTATTTTTTTTAAAAACCCACAAAAACTCATAAATATTTCTTCTTCAAGTTCATAGAATGTGTGATTTTTTTAGAATTCAAGAAGCAACATTTAAACACTCCAAAAGTGGTAAAAACTATCACAAAAGTAGGTCATGTTTATAGTTTATTCTAGGGTCTTGGTACCTTATAAATTCAATAGTGTTATTTATTTTTTAGTTTTAGAATCAATAAGTACTATTTTCATAAATTTTCCAAAAGCCATATAAAAAACTCTAGACAATCCAAATTAATGAAGAAACACCTATCAAGCTAGAATGTTATATCTCATAATAGAGGATATGGTATTCGTCTACTAAAAAAGCTTTGATACCATGTTGGAGTGGGCCAAAATTGATGATTGGTCTTGATAAGATCTAATGTATGATGCTGATGCTATATGGACTAGTGAATTAGGAGAACAACTCAAAATATAATAAGCTTGTCTTCACAACTAAAGGTTGCATTAACATTCATCAAGAAAAAATTACATAATAAGTTACATTAAATACTGAGGGCTTAGATCACTCAAAAATGTAATTAGCTCAAATAATAATTATAAAACTATTTAAAGTATATTTCCCCTAATAACCTATTATTAACCTAAGTAGTGTAATTAGACCGTATAGGTAAAATCACATAATGGGAAATAAAACTACAATAACATGTTACAAAAAGTCAAATTTTTAATTCCAAGCTCAATGAGCCTCTTTGAATCTATAAAATAAATATTTTAGTATTTAGGCATAGTTGAATTCATTACATTGATAGACCATGGAGGTTAGGACATTGATATTTATTCTTGCAGTTCTCAAATAATGAGTTTAATTTTAACACTCATGACAACCCATCCATGTGTTTTAGTCAATGGGAATCCTTACTCAATAGAATTCATCTTGGAAGTAAATCAAACATTTCATGGTAATAAAAACCATCAACTTATTAAAACCTCTTGACTAAAATCAGAACATTATTCCTATCAATGGACCCATATGATTTTTTCTTAGTGTGATATGCCCAATTACACTTCCCTATTATTTTGCCTTTCAGAAAAGGAAAAAACTCCAAATTTTTATTCCTTAAATAAATATGTTCTTCTTCCATATCTACCTACTATTAATTATTATTATAATCCTCATGATAATAATATGGATCTTAACTTCGAATTGTTGTGTCAATTTTGCAATATACTCAATAATCTAGTCTTTTGTGGATCTTTAGGATTCCCCACCCATGCACCAACCTGTTTGATAATTATTTAGACTTGTTTTTATTGAGGTTTTGATTGATAATTAGGTGAATTCTAAGTAACTTATGCTAATGGAAATGGAAATATGTTTTCCATGGTTGGTATGGTAGTTGGTTTTAATTTTTATAGTTCAATTTTATTAAAATCATTTCCTTGCTGATGGAAGTGAATTAGAAAACCATGTTATTCATTATAAAAATTATAAGTTATCTTGAAATTAATATAAAAAATGGTATAGGATAATATGTTGGATCATAAGCATGGTATTTAACATCAAACAACATAAAAATTCAATGACATCCATTTATTACAATTTATTGCCACTTATCATCTAAGATATGTTGCCATGTATTACATACAAATAAATTAAATTCATAAAAACATTCAGATTTACACCAGATGTTTTTTCTACATGAGTCATCTCTTCCACTAATGAGTATCATGTTTGATTTTAACTTTAGTTTTCAAACTATATTATCTCTACTAAAAATAAGGATGTAATTATTTGTAACGAACCATCCCATTTTGCATTTCATTAAGCTTGTAATTATTTTTTTCAACTACATTAATATGCTAAGGGATGTAGGACATTGTATGCTAAATTTGAATGCCTACATATGGCTGTCCTCCTTTTTATAATTTGAAACATTTAGTTCCCCACTCATACATGTTTTCAACAAGGGTTTTTGTTTATTTCAAGTGTTTAAATGCTTTTTTATCCAAATAATAAACCCATTTTCAATAAGAGGTATTAAAACAAATATAAGCATGTATTTATGAATCTAAAAAGAAACATGAAGAATAAAATAATATTACTATCAAACAACTATTATATTTTAGTTCCCTCACAAGGTTTTCCTTCCAAAAATGGATCCCTTTATTATTTTCTAAGTGCCGTACATAGACCAATTCCCTATTTCAAAGAAATTATTGGTAATTAAACAACCATATTATTCTTATTGATACCTTTATTAAGTGACTTTAGGTGACAAAAAAATTAATCCAATGTTTTCCCAAGTCATTTTCATGTGAAATTATTTATTTTGAATGATGATAAAACACATGGTTTAAAAAAAATATATAACTTAACTTGACAACCAACCTTATAAGTGTCTACAATAACAAACTAGTTTCTTGCATTTTCTTTTATAAAAATATCTGTAGGTATGAACTCAACATTTTTTTATTTAAATTTATTGTGTGATTTTATCAATGGATAGAAGGGTAAAACATAAGTCTTGAACATGGAGGATTTTTTTGAATCGTCCATTATCAATCTCCATGCACCATTTACCCTTAATAAATATAAGACTATTGCAACAACCCTACTCTGGTCAACTAGAAATACATGATTTTTTATAATTAAAGGCATATACAAAAAAATATATATTACACCATGAGAAATAAGGATACCATAGGAAATACTCAATATGTGATAATACTAACCAAGAATAATACATCACATATCACTAATATCTAAAATCATGAGAGCATATCATAATGGAGGTATAGAATGTAAATATATCAACTTAACCATAGTTTATATAAGTCTAAAACCACTGTTGTGATATGAAACAACAAGTAATTACAACTCTGATGACAATATTTAATAATTATTATAGTATAATTCAATGTACATATAAGATACATGGATCCTATAGAGCATAGTTCTTGAACTCAAGTATCAATGGCAATCTCATTTTTCATCTCCATAATTAGTACTATTATGGGAGGGAGAGCATCATTCAAGAACTTTTCCATACCAACCACAGACCAATGATCCCCTATAATAATCCTATCATGGAATGGCCCTCCCTCCATGGATGAGTAGATCATGATGGAATGAGAATGCAAAGAGACAATCAAGTACCTGTGTGTTGTATGATTTCTAAACTAAACATGTAGTGTATCATAGAAAATCATTTTATTGTAAGATGTCACACTAACATGTAAATCATAATCATAAAATGATAATGTCTAACTAAACATAATTTGGCCCAATGTTTTATGAATAATAATTTATAATGATCTATAGATAAATCAAATTCATACACATCACTTGATTGAATTTCCTTCATCTATCATTGTGACACTAGTAAGATAGTGAAGCCCATCTCACTGCTTACACCATATCAGTAATGTAGATTGGTCAAATACAATTCAACCTCAAGATTCATTTAATTTATATCTTACTATCAAACACATAATATAACATGTTAAACATAGGAGTAACTAAACCATACATTTATTTTATCAAATTTATGAATGAATATTACATTATTTTCTATCCCATACTAGATATAATGACTAAAGTTTATACCATCCAGATAAATACACATTTAAATAAAATTTTTAACTAACATAATTAATTTTCAAACATATTACTCCCTATTATTACCCACATAATTATAGTATAATATTCTAAGACATAACTACTAATTTTTCATAAGCTATCATATAAAATAGTCATAAATATATGAAAACTTTTGTTAAATCAACTAGACATAACAAAGTGAGGCATAGTTCCCATGGAACACAATAATATACTAACTTAACATACTATACACTCTCAATTTTTTTTATACGTGGACAAAAATTTCTACCAACTGTCACAAAATGTGCTATTTATAGTAATAACCAACATGTCTACATTAAATCAATCAATTATAAGTGTTAGTCTAGATATAACAATTACAATATGTACCATCTGGGCTTAGTAATCTATGATATCTTATACCATCATAGTTCACAACACCACATAAATAAAATTATGATTTCAAGAACCTCACAATCCACATACATAATAATAATTAATCAAGTATGGGATTATACCATCCATGTATACCCTAAGTTTAAACTATATAATAGCATTCAAAGCAACATAACTTATAAGCATGCATCATGATGCACCATTATATGCTAGATATAACTAAGTATTATACATATTAAACCTATCATAACTTATACTACATGTAAGTATTCAATACTTAATAAATATAACTAATAGTTAATCTATAATTTAAAGAGGAATAGAAAACTCATAACCTGTTATAACATTCATTTAAAAATCTCATTCAATTTTTAAGGAGACTATTTTAATATAGTTATAGTTTAGGTCCTTTGGGCACCTAATGATTAGATAAAATCATGCTTCTCTCTATGATCTTCAGCTTATGACCCGACACAACTATTTATATTAATTATTTATGTTACATACTTAAGCCCATGTGTAGATATAAAAAAATAAACTCAACACACACAAAACATAGGATAACCTAATCTAATACTTGCTATATGTTTTAGGGGTTTTGAATGCATGCACTCATTAAATTAATTATATATATTTATTTTAATATAAATAATACTCCACTCAATGACTATAACTACAATAATACATCCCTACATTCCTAAATATTATATTAGGCATGTTTACACTAATTTTATCAAAAGCACTATGTTAATAAACCATAAATACACAGCTTGATATAAGGTTATATTCCATGAAAAATGTTCCATACTATAAGATACATATAACAAGTGGGTCTTCATATGCCACAAGGCTGATCCCATGATGAAGGAATCCCAAGTCTACTTATGGCACTATTATTTTTGGTTAAGAAGCTTATCATAAGACATAATGTTTCCAAAAAACATATGGCAACAAAATACATTTCATAATAAGAAGATTAAAAAATACTCAAGTTTACATAGCCTTATTTTAAATTTGGAACCACATTTATTATAACTTCATTCAAGTTTTGATTCAACAGGGAATGGTTATAAATTCTCTACTTTATAACCTTATCTCTTTTCTTTAGAAAACACATGGTGATTACAAAGGCATGATTCCTATTCATTTCATAACGTTTCATGTAGTTATGTTCATAGTTATTACCTTATTAAAATATAGGATAAATATGAGAATACTATGTATGGACTCCCATTCTCTTTATTTTGAAATTATTCAATATATATATTTCAAATATATATATATATATATATATATATATATATATATATATATATATATATATATATATATATATATATATATATATATATATATATATATATATATATATATATATATAGTGATGTCACACATATACCACATATATGGATTTTTCAATTATATAAATACATTTGATAATTAAATCTTGTCCATTATACAGTATGTATTTTAGAATAAAAAAGGGACAGTGATACCTTAGTGTTTATAGGCTGAGATTTAAATTGTAAAACAACTTCATCAATCCATTGCATGAGATTAGCTAAGATGTATACAACTACTTATTTAATCACAATGAATTCCTCATAGTTTGGGTTACAACTTTAAATACATAATGATAAACTTGAAAATAGTTGTTATATAGCTGACTAAATATCAATTTTACTCCCTATATGAATTTAATATATGTGTATTAGTTAAACTATGGTTCATGTGAATTATAACTTAGGGTATAGTGGGGATATAAATCCAAACTCAGTAATATTACCATCCATACTCATGAATATCCATGGTTATATAATATTGGTTAAGGAGGAATTAATTAGTAGGGTAACACCATATGACAAGGTAGCAACTGCACTAGCGAGGATTAATAATTTGAATGCTTCATTAATTTATATAGGGTGGAAAATAAGAATATATACACCTTAATGTGATTTCTAGTGATGCCATTCGTGTTCCAATAATATTATACAAAACTATACAAGGTGAAAATACAATAATTCTTCATCGATTCAATATTAATTAGCATCGATCCAATAATATTTATTCACTAAAATTTGATAATATAATATTAACATCTATTAGTTGGTGTATATGGTTACAACATCGATACTATAATAATATATAGTTATAACATGTATTGCTGCAATTTAATAATTCTTTAGCAATCTCAGCTAGTGTTTTAATACTACAGTCTCATATTTATTATTTTATATTATATACCATGACAGTAGAAAGTTGAAATATGATTTAAATAAATCCATTCATTTAATTACAAATCATTGCACCTATTTATACTACAAATTAGCTACATAATCTAAATGAGTCAATTTATTTAATATTTGATAGGTTATATCAATGACACCTCAAAGTATTTAATTACTAATCTAAATCATTTTATTTATAGAGTTCAGTTATACTCTAAGTTATTGGTTTATATGGAAAATTACTAGCGTGTATGGAGTATTTCATCTATTAGCATATACCACAACAAGATAATTATTGGCTTTACCCAATTAATAATTATAGATTTTTAATATCTCATATTTAATTATTATCATACATCAATGATTAACTCTTGTAAGCAACTCAATATATCATTATCATTTACAAATTTATTCCCAAATATTTACAAATCAAATGCAACAGTTCTAATTTCATAACATACAAATAAAATTATAATTTAATGACATGACCTAACATACAAGATGCTTGCTAGCTACATTCTTTAATTTCACCTTAGGCTATGCCCTTTTCTAGCTTCTCCAACTCACCTTTTTCTTCACTGGAAAACTCCAAGGATAATTATTCTTTCAAACTCTTATGATCTCATTTTAGAAGTCTTCTCCTTAATAAAATAGGTTTATCCCTTTGTAAGCTTTAGATTTTTATTTTTCACCTCTATTTTTTTGTTTTTTGTTATTTTTTAAATTTTTAATTATTTTTTAATTTCTTAATTCTAGTCTCTAAATTTTCTTTTATTTTATTTCTTACTCTTTTCTTATTTTTTTCATTTCTCAAGATAATTTTTATTTTATATATATATTTAGCACTAAATGTCAAAATTCCATGATTTAATTAAATCAACTAACATCCAAAATTTTATGACATTTTAAATGATAGTTCATAGTTACTAATAATCTATATTTTAGATTGTTTTAGTGATAAAAGGATCCACAAGCTCCTTCCCTTCCCAGATAGTTTCAAATTTTCTTCCCTACCTGATGGTCCTCGCTTAGATCTATCTCCTCCAATCCTATTGGTCAGTTTAGCTCAAGATATAAGGAAAATATATTCATCTTATTGTCTCCCTAATGTTAGAGGGATGAACCCTCTAGTGTTTTCCTCCACATGGTGTGGTTCATGTTTTTTCCTTTAATAGGACATCATCCCACCACCCTACACTCTCTAGGTATTCATTGTAGTTTTTCAACAGATAGAACTAGATCAATTTTCCCTAACTCCCCATCCTCATGGTTTGTAAAGGGTTTTGTTTATGAGAATCCTCCTACACTATAGGAGATACCATACATAGATCTTGTTTTTGCTATAGATAGTGGTTTCTATTTTAAGGGGTTTTAAGACACAGCTATTTTAAAACCTCTGTCAAAATATTTTATTGAATCAGCCTCCAAATTGATGCCCAAATTTGGACCTAAGGCTCTCAATCCTGATCCCTCCTATACTATGGTGGTATTTGATGAGGAGGAGACTAAGAAAGTGCAATCCATCAAAGACGTCTTTGCATCCCATGGCATCATTTTTAGATTCACAAATCCTTGGCCTAAACTCCAAGACCTCCATGCCTGTATCTCAAAAGACTAAAAACCTCTATTTCAAGGTAGAATCAAGATTTACCCTAGTGCTAAGAGTTTTTTTATCTTGTTTTTACTATTACAAGGACAAGGATTTGGTCCAAAATTAGTTTTAGAGTTTTAATCTATACCCTTTAATCATGAAACCTTGGTCCTCCTTATTTAACCCCCTTACTAAATATATGAATGAAAGACCTATCTAGATTCACCTACCATTACTCCCTTTCAAGTTTTGGTTTGAACCTAGCTTTAAAATCATAGTCAACTCCTGAGCAAAATTTATGTAAACACACCTAGACACTACTATTTTTATAACCTTTTCTAGAATATTAGTCAATGTTGATATCTAAAATCATCTACCTCAAAATAATTTAATTTAAGTAGGTGGCCATTCTTGGTCCCATCCCATTGATTACAAATTATTACTATTCTATAATTGAATCTATTTCAACATAGGGGACTTGACTAAATATTGTAAGAACAATAGAAAAAAGAATGAATCTTCCAGGTGGTTAGACTTATACCCTACCAACCTCACTATGAATGCCATCAATTTTGAGAATGATTATTTAGGCTTGTATTTAGGTGAGCCTAATCCCCCTAATAATAATCATGTTGAATCCCAAGATAAAAATGTGGATCTCAATATATATCCTCCCATTACAGATGTGAGGGGGCTAGTTTCAGTATTGGATACCCATGTTCCAACTATTGTTAAGGATGTTAGTACTCTTACTAAAATACCAAGTTCATAACCATTGGTTATGGCATTAGCGGTAGAAAAATCTCAACCCTCAAAATATTTTGAAAATCTAATACCATTAGACACATATTCTATGGAAGATAAGGGGGATCATACTAAATTTTAGATCAAGAAAAGTGGTAGAAGACTAGAATCCAGCATGACCCTCCATTCAAGGGAGCCACAAATAAGATAAGGCATGATCTATATTTTACATGGAAATCATAATTATTTTGTGAGATAGTTTTGTCAAAGTGGAAATTTTGTGGAAGGTTCTCTATTTCCTATTTAGTTTTTGATGGTGGCTGAACCTTTTACTTGTTATACAATGTTTAAGTGGAAGATAGTGGTAGGATGGGTAAGGTGCTTTCCTAGACTTTTTGTTCAACGAATACATTGTTTGGACCTAAATGGATCTAATGGGAGGGCTATAATTTTTTTTTTATTATGCAAAAGTTTTGTGAAATCTAATGATTAGTATAATATTCTCTGCTTGTTAGAAGTTCATGGTTTTAGGTAGTCTCTGAGTCCTTGTAATATGTTAGTTATTATTTTTTTGATCTTTATTTCATATATTTAGGGATCTTTTATATTGGGCACATGACCCTTAACCCATTTTCTAGCCTCATCAAATAAAAAAATAATCTAGATTTTTAAATATACCATTGCTAATAGTATTCTTACTAGCATTAATAATAAGATGTGCCAAATACACAAATGAATTCATTAAGATATTTACCTATACTAGAAAACTATAGAAAGAAACACTCCAAAGTAAGTAATAAACATACCATAAATAAACTATTTTTAATGCATTTCTACCATGTACTAATTATTCTGATGTGTGTAGATTTTTTTTCCAGATCTTTGTCAACCTTTGAAATCTCTATTTATGTCACCCTATTCGATGATGCTATCCCTCCAACACACTCTGAGGGATGAGTTCTCCTGTGTCAAACTCATAACACATAGCTAGTTAGATCATATATACATGATAAACTCATATAGTATAAAATATAACTAGAACAACACATTAATATACTCAAAATTAAAACGCATACATTAACCAAATCTTAGTAAGGCAATCACATACCATGATGTATCTAATAAATATTATACTATCCGATAATAGCACATATGTCAATCTTAATATAAAACATAACCAATATCAAATGTGTTTGCTATATATATCCATGAATAGTCAATTAGTTTTCTTAGTGAGGAATCGAGATGCAATAGCTATAGTTTCCCATAAAAATTTGTGTTGTGAGGATTTTATAAAAAATTAAAATCAAAGAGCCATCATATTGCACATAGTGAAAAGATCATGAATCCATACTTCATTCATACATGAGCGATATTATTTTGTTCTAAAAAAGGTTGGTTCTATCTTAGATGGATGGCACTACATCTTTTTCATATTTGCTTCCCAATGTGACATTTTCTTGAAGGGGGGAACACTTATGTTGAGTTAATTTATTCCACCTTAAACTCATGATTTACTTTTCTTTTTTATTTGGAAATTCCCTTTCCTTTTCCATAATTAGGATATGATTTTTCATCAAGGTCATTAAAATCCAATCATAATTATTATTTACTATTAGGTTAAATTTCACCATTTGAAATTGGGTTTTCTTGTTATCTCTAAATTTTTTTATATAAATTATCTAAATTTTATGCCACATATGTAATACTCAATTAATATTGATGAGTGTAGTGATTTGAAATGAATATTTAGTAGGGATGACCCAATTTTTACAAAACAATCATAACAAGGTGGCCATTGGTATTGGTTACACTTATTTGAAAAAAATAAGTCTCAAACATTTAAATTGAATGATTAAATTTTCAATCTTATAATAGTAAATTAGACTATGATCATCAAACTCACTTTCTAACTGACATTCCCACATATTTCTATGCTTCACAAATAATATATTTTATTGGTAATAAATATTAAATAGAAATAACATTACAGGGTCCAAAATAATTTCTAAATGGAGAAAGAGAATAGAGGATTATAATCCACAATTAAATCCACTATTCCTAAATATATTTAGAATTATATTCATTTTTCTTCCAACCTACACCTGCTAATATATTATTTTGTTTGTATATTAGTATAAGCTATAATTTGAATTTTAGTATTATTAACTAGCCTTGAGCCCCCTTTAAAAAAAATAAAAAGAATTGAAGCATTCAATTTCACCCCCTACATACTAGCCTATAAGGTGCTTAATGTCATTCATTCCCTATTGACATACCAAAAACTTCATGCCATTCCTTACCCTACTAAAAGAAAATTCCTCCACTAAAGTAATAAATTATTATTTTATTTATAGCTAATCTCCAAAGACATATGTTTATGATGTTGAGGTGTTGAAAGAGTGGCTTCCATTTTTTTATGCCATGATACTTGTATATTAAGTGAATTGAGTTCCATTGTGAATGGATTGTGATAATTAAAAAAATGTTTTCAGAAGCTTTAGATTGATTAATAAGTTAATCATGGAAATAACTTAAAATATTTGATTAAATTATTTATTTATTATTATTTATATTACT
>JARHVA010000330.1:4370000-4407500 GCA_037957365.1 Torreya grandis
CAATCTTTCTACATATTTATCCACATTTCAAAGGATGATATAGCATTTTTTATGTCCCTATCATTATATTGTGTTTCACTCTCAATATACTTTATAGAAATTAATACAAGAGTAAATTCAATAGTACAATGAATTATACCCTTTTAGGGAGGAGAGTTTTTATGACTTCAAGTTGTATGAGAGAAATATTTATTTCAAGAAAAGACACATCAATTTGTTGTGGATATTATTCTTCATGGTTGATTTTTTTAACAAATTTATTTTATGTCATGATGATTTAAACATCTTCCTTAATGTTTACATGTGTACTTAGAAGTCACATACAGAAGATAAATTCATAAAATTTGTCATTATTTATGGAGAAATAATTATTTCAGAAAAATAGATATGCATATTTTAATTCATCCTATGAAAATAATGAAATATATCTAAGAAACCTAGACATGGTAGGATTTGGATGAAACACAAATTTATCCATGAATATTATTCTTTCTATCTCTACTTACAATAATGAAATGGGTAAATGGATTAAAAATACAAACTGACTCATAAGTTTCAGTGGTATGCAAATAGGATTGAAAGTGTGACATTGTAAAAATACCAATTTAATAAAGGATTCATTTGTCAAAGTACATTATACTATTTTCACAAATAAAATAGTTTAATTGATAGAATTCAGAAAATGAAGAGAATTGAGGTGGCCTAGTTTCACAAAGAAAACAAATCTCATATCTAAACATTACAATAAATCAATGCATTAGTACTTCACCTAAGTAGAAAATATCCATGTTAATGGAAAATACAAAACTAAAAGTCACTTAAATAAATAAAAACAAATATTGCATGCCACAAATTTATTATTGAGATGGTTGTTCGATGGTATATGGGTTTGGATCATGTTTGGAAAATTAATCACAATAGTTTCTAAATTGAAGTTTGTAGCCTAGGTATTGAACATGTTTTTCAATCAGGGTACCATATGATTCATTGATGTTATATAATTAACACTTCAAAAAATTTATTTATAAATGAAACAAAAAAAATTCATGTCCAACTACAAGTTTAAGAATGATTATCTACCTTATACAATTTACATACTAACACACATTCTTTATGGTAGGTAACACTTCCAAATTATTATTGAAAACAAAATGAATGAGATTGGTGCATGCCAATTTTAATACTAAGAACACAAATTCCATATATAGAGTATATATATGAGCTTAGAAACACATGTACACAATTTTGATTCTTTCACATCTAAGCAGTATCTCTAAAATATTGCTGAAAAATAAAATGAGAATGTTGAAATGTATGCAAAAAATAAATGGAAGATCATAAATTTCTTTTATACAATCCAAACACAAAAGTGAAATATATATATATATATATATATATATATATATATATATATATATATATATATATATATATATATATATATATATATATATATATATATATATATATATATATCTGTGTGTGTGTGTGTGTGTGTGTGTGTGTGTTTGTGTGGGTGTGTCTAATATTTTTTCTAGTAGTTTAGACTTCCAAATGGTCACTTAAAAATTAAAATAGAAAAACATGTCCAATATTAAGTGGAGGAACACAAATTTATTAGATTAGAAACATGCTAATAATTTAATGGATTAATATTTCACCTAAGCATATATGAGACACTTAATAAAATGTATACCGTAGTTATTATGATTGAGTTTTGTCTCAAATAAATACACATTATATACTATAGTTATTATGATTGAGTTTTGTCTCTATATGTGTGTATACCATTGTTTCATCTAATTGTAGCAATAATCTAATCCGTTGGTACTTAGCTAGGTAGGCATAATCCACTTCAATTAAATGCAAAATAATCTGATCTATGTCTACTATCATATAGCGTAATTATGTTTTCCTTGTATGTTAAACATCCTATTTTTTAGTACATGATCAAAGAGAAAAAATAAAGTCCAAAGAATATAAAAAGGGGCATTGTATTATTAAGGAAGTTAAGCCCAATCAAGGGAACCAAAACTAGATCCAATGGGTTGTTGTGAGAATTTATTTTATGGTATTTGGGTTTTTCCAAAAACACACTTATGGAAATAAAACTATTTGAATGGACTAAGCCGATATTTAGACTCACATTAAAAATATATTCAATAATATATATTTACATAATTTAACATGTATAACAAATATAATTAATTAGAGTGAAAATAAGGGATAGAGAGATCATATCTTATTCATAATTTGCATTTGGGTTGTGACAATGATCTAAAATCATCTTATTAATTAATCATTTCTTAAAATCTCCTCACTCTATGTTTTGGCTAGTTTAACCTATAAGACACTTGTGTTGACCATATATAGTTGTGATGATGCAAATGTCTCACTTCAACACAGGTGCCCAATCCAAGATACACACATGAGGTAATCAAAACTTCCCCCAGACTTGAATTTTCACCTATATGCCCTATTGGGGCAATAGAATATATTTATTTACATGTGAGATATAGACAGTAAGTGAAGATTTTAATATTATTTCCTTTAGCATCTTGTGACATGTTAAAAAATGGGTTAGGATCTGAGTCGAGCTAACACTACCAATCCCAACTATTGTTAAATGTTACATACATATCCAATAATCTAAAGAGGGAATTAGAATCTCATTTATTTCTCCCTTCTAGGCATGTGTGTGTAATTATAACTTTGTAATTAGATATTCTCTTTCTCTCATAGTAACCCTTGGTAAAAACAATGCAAGAGTTTAGTGACCTTTTGAGTGCTTCAAATATTCAATAGAGTATTATAGTGAAATTTCATAGCTTGGAATGTAAAACATTTACTTATTATAAAATTTATTGATCCAAATTCTAGTAATATAATTAGAGAAGTGATGTTTGTATATATAGGAATCTCTTTATTTTGAATTAGGACCTAATGTAATGCAGAAAGCTAATAATATAATGAACAAAGAAAAAGAAACAAATGGTCACCAAGACAAAGATATGAAAAATGATAAAAGGATAATTATAGATTCTTGCATAGATGATATGATCTAATAATTTGACTCAAGAGCGGATGGTTAGTATGGTTTTAGTTTCAAAATGAAAACAAAATGAAAGAAACACACTAACTAGCATAACATCTCTAGGCCTAGACACTAGGAAGAGCTTAGTTAACAAACATGAATAAAACACATAACAAAAATTTAGAAGAAATATTGTTTTACCTTCTTTTGATGCTCTAAAATTCTTGTTGTAGTGGCTTACTTAGTTTGTGCTCATGATGTCCTCATCAATGGAAGCTTGGCTACCTCTATCTCTCCTTGGCACCTTTGGCTTATGGTTTGGATTGGCTTGGAATCAATTTGGCATGGTAACACTAATTTAAATGGATTTTGGAATCATTTTTTCATTATAAATTTACATTATCAAGACATAAAATTCATGTGGTGAGGCCTCCTATTTATAGATTTTTGAGAATGTCTAGAATCAACTTGAACCATCCATCCTGAGATTGAGATATGTGTTTGAAGATTAATTCAATTTTTGGAATTAATTTTATAATTATCCCCATCATTACATTGGAATAAATGGAAATTAAGAGGCATGGAGGGCTTTGATGAGGCATGGGAGGCATTAATCCTGATATTTATGGAATTTATGGCCTAGGGATGTCTTCCCAAGAAATGAAGTCACGTGATGATGCAGATATTCAATATTCATTTCTAAAAATAAGTTTTTTATCAAGTTTCCATAGAATTCATAACTAGGCCTTGATTTGGATTAATTATCTCCTAAGCATGATTAAGCACTTTATGCACAAATTACTCAAATTGATTAGAATGCCTTGCTATTAGTCCAAAATTTGATTGAATTTGAATTAAAAGTTAATGTTAGATGTGTTGGATTTATTATCTCATTTAGGATGTTATAAATAGTAAATAACAAAGGCATGTGTCTCATGTAAGATATTTGATAGGAAATATCAATCCAGAGCACCTAGGTACAAAATTGGCATTTTGACTCGAAATGATCTGATCAAATTTAATTGGCCCATAAATTAAATTTCCCCATTTAATGATACCTTAGCTAAAATAAAAACTTTAATATATTATTTTCACAACATTTTACATGTTTTAGTGTTTTAAGGCTAAAATGTGTATTTTAAGTGAAAATTGGTCAAAAACTTGATTGGAGGTCATTGGTGGCCAGATTTAGGTGTCTATAGTTTTCCCCTATTTGGGAAGGCATTGAAAACTATAAGCACAATAATGTCTTCTCAAATAATGAAAAGGTCATGTATGCCTACAACTGCAATGATGATAAACTAACTATATGATTTCCCCTAGAGGGAATGGTTGGGACAAGTAAGTTGGCAAACAGTCCCTTACGAAGAAAGAAGTGAAATGAGAGGACCAAATAAAGGAAATATGATGGGGTGAAAACATAATTATATTGAAAAAATAGTCAAAATCATTGGGAATGTAAGTGGGATGGTGTACAAAGGTTTTCCCAAAGGCGATTATAAGCATTGTGCATTGATAGTGGTAATGTGGTATGATAACATAATGATTTGACCAAAGGTGGTTATAATAATTAAGAAGATGGAGCTTCCCTAGTTAAGATAGATAAACAAGAGAATAACATGCATTTGTATCGATAGAAAAAGAGAAGTGGTGATAGATCAATGATTTCTCAAAGATAGTTATAATCATTAAGAAATGTAGGTGGGATAGTGTGCAATTATTTTCCTATAGGAAGTTATAATCATTGGACCCTGATTATGGAAACCATGATAAAATTGGCCAAGGATGATGATAATTTAACACAAAGGGTATTGATGAATTGGAACAATATACTAGTATGAAGATGCTCATTTGAACTAATAAAGGTTGAATTTATTTCATGGTTAATTACTCTATTTGGGATATGATTGGGATTGAATCAAGATATCGATGCCAAAGAGATGTGTTATTGATAAATGGACTTATTGAAGTTGAGATTTTAATAGCACGTGTTGATAGGCATCATGGTATAACATCATGAGGACTTGGCCAAAATTTGCATAAGCACTGACTCCCATAATATAATACCCAATAGAAAATAATGCACCAATGATAGAAACAATGATGACAATGTAAATATATGAATATGGATAGATTGAAGTATAAGTGTGGGAAAGTAATCACCTAATGACACACATAAAATGAATCAAGGAAATAGTGCTAAAAGCAAACAAATAGACACACAAACAAAACAACAAAGAAATAAACAAAGAAACACTCAAAAGAAACCATATGAATAGTGCCCTTATAAAATAGGTGACAATTTTAACAATGTATAAAATGGAGAAAATAGTATAAAAAGAATGGGGTGACAGAGCTATCTCCATATGCACTAGGCAAGTCGATACTACCTACATAGTTCCATATATGTAATATCCAGTAAAAAACCTTTAGGCTAAATGTAGTTCTCCCAAGGAAAGGGAAGAATGTGATAACTAACGAAAATAAATAGAATAGATGTTATATAAGAATATGAATGGTCTTGAAAAATGGAAAGTGTATGAGATAAAAGGCTAAAGAGGATGGGGAAACTAAGTGACAAGTGTTTTGTTTGTAACTTAGTAAGGGTTCCCAGAATCTTTAAGGCAAAGAAGTGGTCAATGTTTTTGTTTTTTTCTAGTGATTTTTTATATATTTTTAGAATTATTTTAGAGTATTTCAAATCAATAGAGAATGAAAATATGCTAAATAGTTTAATCTCATAAATTGATGAGAGTGTTCAAACTTAAGTTACTTAAAAAATAGTGAGAGTGTGTCTTAGGTTGCTCACAAAATGATGAGAGCATGAGAAAAGGGTGACTAATTTGACCTCAATAAGTATCAAGTTTTTCCTACATAATCCTAGAGTAGGACCTCAAGTCACTGTAGTTCTACCCTACAGTGGAGGAATTCAACTAGTTTAGCAGTCAATTCAAAAAAAACATGCACAATTGGTAAAAAGGCATAATACAACATAGGAAGTGGCAAGTTGGTACATCAAGACTAAATAAACAAATGTTGACCCTAGTTTACCCATAGGTAGTTATAAATAGGACAAAACAACATGGATTAATGGTTATAATTTGCCCAAAGGTGGTTATAATTAGTAATAAGACCAAGGATAAGAAAGGAATAACAAATAAAGGATGAAATTGTCAAAACTTCTATCACACTATTATAAAATATGAGTTATAAATGAAGTACATGAACTAACTGATGAAACTGATCAGATACCTTGATGCTAAAAATGTAGAATGAATGGCAAAAACCAAGGTCAAACAAGCTATGATGTAGAACACATTGGGCTGATAGGTCAGAAGTAGAAAGTGGATACTACTAACAAGATGGATAAGGATGATATTTTTACAAAGAAGAATAGTGATAAAATGGCATAACTAAAATGGTCCTTACAGATAATACACCTTAGCACTTAAGCATAGTACCATTTGAGATGAGTAATATTCATCAGCTTAGGAAGTTCATTTTCATCTGGTATGGCAAGCTTGTATGCTCCTGATCCATAATTTAAAGTAATGATGAAAGGCCGTATCTAGTTTGGTTTGAATTTTTCTTTATGCTTCTTCTTAACCATGGTATTCTTTTGGTATTCTTTAAGAACAAGGTCACCAAGTTTAAATGTTATATACTTAACACACCAATTATAGTGGCTTTTGAGCCAGTTATGATATGCTTGAAGATTATTAATCATGGTTGAGTGTTTCTCATCAAGTAGGTATAGTTCTTGTAGGCAAGCTACTCGATAGTCATGATCATCTAGGATATTCTTGAAAGAGATATGTGGTGAAGGAAATTTGACCTCAATGGCTCCTGTGGGGGTATGATGATTGGTATGGTATGCCCAAAGGGTAAGAAATATCTATACGTGTAAATCATGACTCACATCATTGATAATTGTTTTTAGAATATTGATAATAGTTTTATTAGATGCGTCAACTTGGCCTTTACCTTGAGGGTAATATGCTATAGAAAAATATTATGTGATATTATATTTAGTACATAGTTGATCTACATCCTTGTTCTTGAATGATCCTCCACTATCAGATATAATGTCAGAGGGGATACTGTAGTGATAAATTAGACGGTTGAAGATGAATTTAGAAATTTGCTTTCCAATCACATATGTGAGGGGTATAGCTTCAACCCACTTAGTGAAATACTCGATGGCAGTAAGGATATATTTATGGTCATCAAATGAAGTGGGGTTGATCTTCCCAATGAGGTCAAGTCCTAATGTAGAAAATGGCCATGGTGTCAACATCAAATTTAGAGTTTTGGCTAGGGCATGAATTAGATTATCATATCATTGACATTTGTTACACTTATTTACATATGCAGTAGCATCTACGTCTATCGTGGGCCAATAATAGCTAGTATGCAAGAGATTTTTGGATAGGACTACCCTAAGAGAATGAGATTCACATATCCCTTCATGTACTTCTCTTAATGCTAGTGTAGACTCTACCAAAGTTAAATAATGAACTAGAGGTCCATCAAAATTGTGATGATAAAGGGTGGATCCAAGTAGACTATAAAAAGTGGAATGATGAAAGAAGGCTTTGGTTTGTTTTTGAGATAAGTTAGGTGGTAGAAATTGGTTATGAAGGTAGTTTTAAAGGTCTGAGTATGAGATAGAATTATGACTAATAATATCACAAATAATTACAATGATTAAAGTTTCATGAGCTGGTGCTGACAAATTCTTGATGAGGAACTGATACTCTCTAGCTTTATATGTTTGTCAAATCAGAGAGCCAATAGTAGCCATGGCATCTATAGTTCTATTACTAGCCCTTGGTATGTGCTCAAACTAAATATTGGAAATTTGTTTCTTAAGAGTGTCAACCATGGTTTTATATGGAACCAACATGTCATCTTTGGTTAGAATATGATTTGACATGATTGATGATTAAATAATAATCACCATAAACTTAGAGATGAGACATGTTCCAATGCACTACCTATTGAAGTCTTGTAACAAATACTTCATACTCGACCATGTTTTTTGTAGAAGAAAAGATGATTATGAATGATTTAGGGATTAAATCCCCCTATGGTGTAATAAATAATAGGCTTACCCATAATCCATGTGTAATAAATGAACCATCAAAATACATCTTCTAGGGCTTCTCCTCAAGGGGTGTGTCAATGATGGTCATTATGGATTCATCAATAAATTGAAATGTGAGTGGTTGTTTGTCTATGAGAGGTGCTTCTACAAGTTGATCTATAAGAACTTATCCCTTGATTACCTTCTGATTGACATACTCTATGTCAAACTCATTGACAAGCATGATCCATTTAGCTATTCTACCTTGAAAAACTATTTTAGATAGTAGATACTTACATATATCTACTTTTGAAATGACCATGGTCTTATTATTCAACATGTAATGGCATAGTTTTTGAGCTATGAAGACCATTGCTAGACAAGATTTTTCAATAGGTGCATAGTTATGTTCATATGTGACCAAGGTATGGCTTAGGTAGTATACAACATGCTCTTTTTCATTGTCATCATGTTGAGCTAAGAGTGCCCCCAGAGCATGGTTGGCAGCTGATAGGTATAACAATAATGGCTTTCCTAACATAGGAGGTAGTAAAACATGTACATTAATAAGATAATATTTGAGTTATTGAAAATCTATTTGGTAGTGATGATCCTAGTGAAATGCAACTCTACTATTTATAAGGTGTGTAAATAGATGATAGGTATTTGATAACTAAGAGATGAAGCATCTGATAGACTAGATCTTACCCTACAAACTACAAAGTTACTTTAAATTGGTTGGTGGTGGCATCTTGATTATAACATGGAATTTAGGTGGATCAACTTCAATACCTCTATGAGACATGATGAAGCCAAGTAATTTGAATGAAGTTATGTTGAACACACATTTATTTAGATTGAGTCTAACTTTGTACTCCCATAATATTTCAAATATCTTACGTAGCACTACTGGATGGTTGGCCTTGGTTTTAGATTTTCCTAATATGTCATCGACATAGTCTTCAATAAAATCATGCATCATATAATGGAATATGATAGTCATGGCCCCTTGATATGTAGTTACATTATTCTTAAGGACAAAATGTTCCCCATAGAGTGGTGAATGCTATTTTATGTTAATTTTCTAGTGTTATTCTGATCTGGTTGTATCCTGAAAAGCTATCCATGAGTGAAAGCATTCCATAACCTACTATGGATTTAAAGAACATTTTGATATCAGGTAATGAAAAATTATCTTTAGGACAAGCTTCATTGATTTCTCAAAAGTTAGTACAAATTTTGATCCCTTCAATATTTTTACTAACAAGTAACACATTAGAGATATATTCTAATTAGTCAATAGATCGGATAAATCTTGCTCATAAGAGTTTTTCCAACTCTTTATTTATCAATACAATAATGCAAGGATGCATCTTACATAGATTTTGTTTTACTAGTTTGACATTAGGATTAACCACAAGGTGGTGTAGAATGAAGGTGGGGTATAAACTTGGAATGTCAGAATAGGCCCATGCAAAGATATCTACAAATTCTCTCAACAAAGCTATAAATACTTCATGTTCCTCCTCAATGAGAGACATGCCTAATTTTATCCATTTTAGGTCTGATGGAGTCTATATATTTACCTCTATTGTATCTTCAACTAAAAGGGTCAAACCATCTTCTAAGATAGTGGGAAATGACTTGAAGTATTGGATTATGTTAGGGTCCTCTATTAGGAGATGCTCTTCAACTTATCCTAGGCATGGTGAATCTGAGTCCCCTAATAGGAAATCTAGCCATTTGATAAAAACAGTTGGAAATTCTTGAAAATTTTGATCAAGTACTGATTATTTCTCAAATTTGAACTTAGATCCATAAGAAAGTTCATCATTGGTGGTATCCTATTCTAAATTTAAAGAATAAAGAACACCCCCATATAATGTCACCTAAAATTGGTTTTCATTATTAGATTGGCCTTTATCTTTACTTTTTCCCTAGTCAAAAAGTGCCTCAAAGTGGTTTTTTACTTTGGGACCTCAATGTTTTACTTATTTGTTTTTAGATAAGGGTGTTCACTCACTCTCTAAAATAGGTGGTACGATCCAATGTAATTGAGAATCCTAACTTGTGATCTCCCAATAGAACATTGTCTTTAAGGCCTAAGAAATCACATAATGTCTCATCACTTTGGAACTTATCAATTAGTAGACTGGATTCTTGTTGGTCTCAATCTATCAGTTGGGGATAATATAATGGTAATGGGTTATGATGAATAGCCAAGATAAGGATATAAATGGCATTGTTATCAAATAGGTTAGTTTTAGGTAGGTCATCAAAGGTGAGGCTATCATCAGACTCTGCTTCACTATCAACATCATCATCATTAGTCATTGGTGATGGGGCTTGAATAAGATATGTGGGGTCATCCCCAGGTGGCTTAAATCTAATTCCATAAGGTCTTTCATACTTAGTCATGGAAATAGGCTCGATGTTTCCTTTCTAATTTAGTTTGAGGCATCTTCCTTCATAATTGTGACACTCCATAATCCTATTGGAAATAGGATACTTTGTATTTTTATAACAATCATATTGGTTGTCATTATATAACCATGATTCATCCCATTTAAGAGAGTCAATTTCTAGGCCAGATACTAGTACAAATGTGACAGGTCCCTTATCTTTGTTCTTTTGTTGCTAATGCATATGTGGGGTGACTTTAGGTCACCCAAAGGTTTTCAGATTTTGAGGAAGATTGGTAATATGAAATTTATCATGAGTCACATACTCTTCCAGTCCATTATCTATAATGGTCAAATGATTAGAAGCTTTAGGAGGTAGCATATGGGAAATAAAATCCAAGGTATTAAGATCTATGTAATTATCCAGTAAAAGATCAATAAATATAACATTTACTTTATCCTACTTAGAACATGGATTCATGTTATATTGATAGTTTTAGCTTCAAAATTTGGGCTCAAGATGTGTATAGTGTTCATATAGGTGTAAATTTCCTAGAATATTCACTTCCATCCCTAAGTGGGGAAATTTAATACATTGGTGTTGTGTTGACAAGACTACATGAATCTCATGTAACTAAGGCTTGCCTAGAAGTATATTTAATGATAACTTAAGATCAAGCACATGGAAAAGTGTATCATGGGTCAAAGGCCCAATGATAACTGGCAAACTAATGGTGCCTTGTGATTGTCTTTTTTGATTATCATAGGCTTTGATAGTTATCATTTTTGGTTGGAGATCTACAATTGTGTACCCAATAAGCTTGATGAGCTTTAGAGACACTATGTTGAGGCCTGATCCATTGTCTATAAGGACATGTTTCACTTTATGTTATCTTATATAAAATTATATGTATAATGTATTATTATGGAGAGGGCAAAGGGAAGACATATCACTTTGGTTGAATGTGACTTGTTAGGTTGCAGCTAGGTGTCCAACCAAATCTTGACATTTATCAGAAGATATGTCACTAGAAATAGTGGATAGGGTCAAAAACTCATTCAATATGTCCTTATGGATTATTGACATTCATAGAAAATCTAAAATATAAATTTGTGCTGGTGTCTTCTGTAATTGTTCCACAATATCAAACTTCTTGTCTTGGTTAAGAGTGAATGGTTTATTTGAGGGCTAAATGGTTGGTTGGATGATAGACAAAGTGGCATGTGGTTGTGGGCATGGGATAGTAATATTTGACCTCTGAGTTGTGATTACACAATCAAGATTAAATAATAGAATACTATTTCTAACAAATATTGGGAATGGTGTGGGACCATACATGATAAGTCTCAGTTACTGATGTGCTCGCATGTGGTCACGTGGGAAGGAAAAATTGTCAATATAAAGTCCAAAAGGGGAAGTCCTAATTTTTTGGTTTGCCTATATGTACTCCCAGGTCAAATAAGGATTATCCATGTAATTTGGTTAAATATTGTTATTTAGCAATGGTCTAGGCTAATTAGTGCTTGGTCTAGGATTAATGCAGATGGTTTAACCCTACCCCCTGCAATATGACCTACAACCCTATTGTAGTCATGTGAAAATACATGGTAGATTTGTTGGTTGTTACCATTCTGACTTTGGTTTTGTCCATTTTTCTATCATTGTGGGTTTTGGTGTTGACTTTATTGATTCTATTGATTCAGCCTTTGATTTTGATACTATTGATTTTGCTACTGCACTAGTCATTGTTGTTGTTGTTGATAATTTTATTGCTACTGATTGTTATGTTGAGGAAAGAGGTTTTGATAAATCCCAAGAGTTTGATTAGAAGTGAAAGTACCATTATCCAATATTATCTCCCCATTTTCTAACATATTCTCAATTAAATGTTGGATTTATACACATCTTTGTAGAATATGCCCATTGACCCAATGATAGTCATAAAATTCATTTTCATAGTACTAATCAGGATAAGGAATGCCTTGTGGATAATGCTTTGCTATAGGCCAACTAATCAGATTAGTAGTAGAAAGCTTGTGAAATATAGACTCAATATGTTCTCCTAAGCCACTAAAGACATGACATGTAGGCATGGTTATCCTAGGAGGAGGGGTTTGGAATGGTAAAGGCTACTATATTTATTGTGCATGTCTTGGTTTTTGTGCTTATGGCATTGATTGGAGAGGTTGTTGGGTAGGAGTACGCTATAAATGTGGTACACATGATGTTTGCACCATTTGGACTTGATGGGATTTGATTACTCCATTTCCCACATCATTCCTACTGTGATTGAATTGATTCAATCTTTCTTGGTTATTGACCTATGTCAGTTGTAATGCTTTAGATTAAATGAGATGTTGATTTTGTCCATTTATTTGATTAGTACCTTAATTGTGATTAGTTGAATTAAGCTTTATGACTCCTTTATTGATTAGCTCTCACTCGATCAACAAACTTTTATCAATGATCTCTTTGAAAGTATGTGCACACTGTAGTTCCAAATGATAAGATATCTTACTATGCAAATTTTTGATAAACGTAATGGTTAATTATTTATCTGGTAAACTATGGGTGAAATGGCTTGCTAGGGTTATCCATCATTGTACATAACTTATTAAACTCTCACCATATTTTTATTTTATTTGCATTAAGTCCACTAATGAAATCTCATGCATGAGATTATAAGAGAAGTGTTGCACAAACTTATCAAAAAGATCATCAAAATCTGTTACTAAATTTTTAGGTAACTTTAAAAACCACCCCAAGGCTTGTCCAGCTAAACTCCTTGGAAACAACAATAAAATATATATGTCACTATATGCCACTAGTTGGCATGCAATAAAGAATTCAATTAAATGAGCCTTAGGGTCACCTTTCCCTTTGTATTTGTCAAATTTTGATGGTTAATATCTTGGAGGAAATAGTATGTACAAATACTCTATATTTAATGGATAGGAACACACATCATCCAATTTGAACTTTTTAGTCAGTTTCCCAGCCTAAATGGTAGTAATTGTATCCTTCATCTATTGTAATTCTTAGGAGAGGAAACTCAAAGGAACATTGGTTTGAGGGAGAATATTGGTTTGGGTAGATGGTTGGAAATTCACAAGTGGGAAACTTTGACCAGGGTATGATGGAGATACATGTTGGGGTATATTGGTTTGGTTGGGGAATGGACCAGGAATATGCATACATGGATTAGGATATACTTGAAATTGTACATTTGGTTGTGTGATATTCTGGTTTAAGTTGGTGATAAAGGTTTGACTTGGAGGATTTTGTGGTTAGGATGGAGGGATATAACTATACTATGCTTACTATGGTTAAAAAGAGACATGTTGCTAACTAATTAAGCCTTATTATTGAGTGGGAACTTGTGGAACAAGACCTTGTCTCTAAATTTGTGGCACATTTTGAACCAACAGTTGTCTAGTAGGTACTTGAAAAACATGGGGACCTCATTGTTGCATGAATCCCTATGGGGAAGTGAAAATAGGTTACAGATTCAACATCTTTCACTGAGCAAAATTTCATGTTTTTGATTAGTCATTACTTGGTTTTGGATTGGCATATTAGTCTATGACTGAAGAGGTATGTTTGTTGTTACCTGGTGAGGTGGCACATTAGTTACCCCTGATTGAGGTGGCAATATATTTATCCTTTGTTACATTGATACAGTAGATTATGTCTGATATAATAGAATACTACTCGTTACTTGTTGAGTAGGAGTAGGATTCATCACATTCTATCATTGAGGCATGACATTAGTCATTATTTGATTACCTAATCCCATAGGTTATATACTTAAGGAAGTAGCCAATTGAGGTTGGGATGTAGAAAATCCTATTTCCTGGTATGATGATCTACTCATAGGATTAATTATAGGCACATTTGGTTATCTAGTTTTTTGTGCATTAGTACCACTTTGATTAGGATTGGATGTTGTTTGCACATTATCCACTATGTTTGGCTCACTATTTTGTGTAGAGGCTGAAGACACAACTCAATAATAGGCATATGCATCAAGTTATCTATCAAAGTGATTTGTAAGAATGGGTTAGAAATTCAATTCTCTTGTCTAGTTAACTCTATCAACACTCATGTTGAAGGAACTAGGTCAATAAGAGGCTTACTCACCATGTTCATCTAATTGAAATTATGTGCTAGATTTAGTTAGGTTTGATATGATATTTGCATTTGGTTAAAGTGATCTTACATGATGTTTTTGTTTGATTAGATATATTAAGGTCTTGATACATTGTTTGGACTAGAGCTATAGGATTACGAAAAGAATCCTATTGATCATAAATGATATTGTGGGGCACTCTTACTAAACTTGGTAAATTTTCATGGGGGAAGTTTGCTGGAAACTTGGCCCTTACCTCTATATCTCTAACTAAAATCTCATCTTTGTTCTCTAATAAATGTCACTCAAATAAAAATAGATCATACGTGGAAGCCGTATTAGTATAATATGAATGTTGAAGAATTGGCTCACCCAATGTGGGTATTGTAGCTAGGTATTATGTGATTTATTATTGGTCTTGTTTTGAATAAGGTGGTGTGATAACCAAATAGTTATCCAATGGCTCTTGGTTTTGTTCCCCTAATTGAGTATTATAAGAGGAATAAGAATCCATCTCATAAGGAATATTATTTACATAGGGGTCTTGAACCATTTCTTCCTATGCCACCTTATTACTAATCCTTGGATTGTACATGAGTCCACTACAAGTTTAGGAATACATGTTAGAATCCATAGTCAATGCTTTGCCATAAAATGTAAAAGAGTTCTACAAAATATAAAAAGGATCAAATCTAAAATAAATGATGTTCCAAATTGGTCTAGATTCATCAAAAGGATCAAAAGGTTTATGCAAAGATTTGTGAGGAAACAAGCTAGTATGAAGTATCTAACATTTTACTATTAAAACAAAGATAAGCAAGTAAATGGACCAAAAATTGAAATACCAAACTCTAAGGTTGAAGTGTTTCAAACTAGTCTACTCTAGAAATATAAAAGTTGCTAGGTCTTTTAGACAAACACTAGACTTTGAAATAGATGAAAGTTTTAATCTAATGGATTTTAAACACTTCTAACAAACACTAGGAATTTGACTCTTGGACATGAACTTGATCAACTAGGTATAAGGTATGAAACAAAAGGCACATTAGAGATAGTTTATTTTCTCATAAATAATGGTATAAAACTTGTCTCTTTTGACAAATAAGATAGACAAAAGTGAACAGTATAAATGTGCTAGATAAAAGATCACAAAAGTACACTTGAATTAGTCTAAAAATGTAGGAACAAATTTGAACTCTATGCAAGAGGCTCTATTAAATAATATTTGAAAATTTTTTGGTAGCGTAACGATGATACACTACCCAAAATTTGTGACAAAAAAGTTTGTTTCAAAAAATATCTAAGGTAAAGATAATTTCTCACAATTTTGACAACATAACACTAATTTTCTTAACTCAAAATATTGTGGTGCATAGAGTCAAAGTGCAAGTGTTTATCACAAAATGGATTAATTATATCAAGTGATTATAATGATTATGAGTCTTAAATGACCCTCATCCAAAATGGGAAATTGAACCTATGTTGCCTCAAGTTTAGTATAAATGGTGAATCCACTTAACACATCAACCCTATGAACTTATAAAGGTGCAATTAAAAATTTAGATTATAAGTGAAGGACTTAAATAACTTTGGTAAAGGTCTAGACTCAATTACGCAGCATAACTACACCAAAGTGGATGATATGACTCCCAAGATTTTGATGAACTTTTGAATAAGGTAAATTGATGATCTCATGCAGGTAGCATAATGCCTCTTTGTTCAAAGGAAAATGAGGAGCATGTGTTTTGGTTTGAATATTTGTTTAAACTAAGTTTTGACTTCAAAAAATAATTCAATCTAGGACAAAAATTGACTAATTAATCGCTCTTAGACTATAAACTGACAAGGTTTCTTGGTATTGTTGGAATATATCTATATACGTCATTTGAGAGGATTTTAAGTGTTCATCCAAAATTAAATGCACATTATATAGTAGGTTTTTTACACACCTCCTTATCTCAAATGATATTACTACAACATAGACCTTGAGACACACCTTGTACCAACAATACTTCCTTAGTAAATGGGGATTTATCTCAAATTTAATAAGTTTTTTAACGTTCTAGGGGAATCAATTGCACAATGACTTTCATGCCAAACAATACAAAATAAAATGATGGATTTTAGGTCTGTATCACTTGGATTGTTGCAAAAAGGTCTAGTCCTTTTTGTAACCACTAAATCCTACTATTCGCTTAGTGTAGTGTGATGTCTAAAGTGCCACTACATCCCGTGTGAAACAATAATTAGGAGTGAAATGAAGTCAATGCTAGGAGGTGAAACCCTAGGTCAAAGCTTCCAAAAAAAACTTGTAGGAGGTGATGAAACACCCCTCATAATCTAATTTTGCATAAAAATAAAGAAAGCATGAAATTATAAAGACTTTAGGGTCATTTTCAAGGTCACCCAAACTTTGACAAGTTTTTAGGGAGTGTTTTAGATGACTTTATTTCTAAGCCTTGGACTTAGATACTTGTAATACGAGTGGTAATTTTGATTCCAATGATTCAATAAAGGGGACAAATGGAAGATCATACATGGAACATCCCTCTTTTTTCCAAACAAAAATTTATTTTAAATAAATAAGTGAATACAAAAAGATCAAAAAGGTGAGTTCATTTTTAAGCCCAAATGGAAATTGAGGTGGTGTTCATTTGAACCCTTGGTCTTAGTTGTAAACTTCAAAAAAATTCACCATAAACATCTAATTTTTTTTGTTAGACACCAAAACAAGGTTCCTAATTGATTTAGAAGCACGTAAAAGGTGATCTAAACATGTTTTTAGCAAATGTCAATCTTGGTCCTACAAAAAACATGATAGCATGTCCTTTAGCCTTGAATCTCTTTTAGGTTTGAAATAATGAACTTTAAAAAAAGAGCTCTCAGGTTTGTGTTTTAAGAAAAACACATTGACCAACGTCAGTTATGTAACTGACAATGGTTACACTAGCTAACTGATAATGGCTATTCAGTTATACCAATAGTGACCAAAAATATCTATCTAACTGATGTCAGTTTTACTAACTGATGTTGGTTACTATGTAATCCTATGATAAATCAAAATTAGAAAATCAATTTGCAAGAGTTTTAATGATCCAAATGAAGATTTTAAAGCTAAAAAATGATCTTATTCATGTGTAAAATGCATTTGGTCCCACCGAGCGTGACATAGGTGATCCAGTAATTTGACTCAAGAGAGGATGGTTATTATGGTGTTAGTTTCAAAAATAAAATAAAATAAAAGAAACAAACTAAATAGCATAACATCTCTAGGCCTAGACACTAGGGAGAGCTTAGTTAATAAACATGAATAAAAAACACAACTAAAATGCAAAATAAATCTTCTTTTACCTTCCTTGGATGCTCCAAAATGCTTTTTGTAGTGGCTTACTCATTTTGTGCTTATGAATTCCTCATCAATTGAAGCTTGGCTACATCCATCTATCCTTGGCACCTTTGGCTTGGCTTGGAATCAATTTGTTATGATAACAGTAATTGTAATGGGTTTTGGAATCATTTGTGTGTTATAAATTTTCATTATTAAGACATAAAATTCATGTGCTAAGGCCTCTTATTTATATATTTTTGAGAATGTCTAAAATCAACCTAAACCATCCATCTTGAGAATGAGATGTGTGGTTGAGGATTAATTCAATTTTTAGAATTAAGTTTATAATTATCCTCATCATGACATTGTAAGAATGGGAAATTAGGATGCATGGAGGGAATCATCTAATGCATTGATGAGGCATGGAGGGGTTTGATGAGGCATGAGAGGCACAAATCCTGATATTTGTGGCATTCCTACGGATGTCTTCCTAGGAAATGAGGTCACCTGATGATGTAGATATTTAATAGTCATTTGCAAAAATAAATTTTCAACAAGTTTCCATGAAATTATTAATTAGGAATTGATTTGGATTAATCATCTCTTAAGCATGATTAAGCACTTTGTGCACAAATTACTCAAATTGATCAGAATGCCTTGTTATTGGTCCAAAATTCACCTATATTAGAATTGGATGTCAATGTTAGATGTGTTGGATCCATTATCATATTTAGGATGTTATCAATATCAACTAATAAAGGCATGTGTCTTGTGCAAGAGATTTGATAGGAAAGATCAATATAGAGAATCTAGGTGTAAAATTAGCATTTTGACTCAAAATGATCTGATCAAAGTTAGCTGGCTCATAAATTGCGTTACCCCATTTAATGATACGTTAGCCAAAATCAGCACTTGAATATATCAGTTTCACATCATTTAGCATGTTTTATTGTTTTTAGGCCAAATTGTATATTTTAAGTGGAAATTGGCCAAAAGCCTAGTTGGAGGTCATTGGTGGCCAGATTTAGGTGTCTATAGATGCAAGTGTCCAAAATGGTCATAAGTGTCCATAATATAAAAACATAGGGATAATATA
This sequence comes from Torreya grandis, assembly GCA_037957365.1. Taxonomy (NCBI): domain Eukaryota; kingdom Viridiplantae; phylum Streptophyta; class Pinopsida; order Cupressales; family Taxaceae; genus Torreya; species Torreya grandis. The sequence goes on from JARHVA010000330.1 coordinate 4,389,077, forward strand.
AATTAAGTGGGGATCATCAAGATATACTAGATAAAATACAATCTATAACATATAGTCTCATAGGGGCAACTAAAGAAATTAAAAGAAGATGAAACCAAATCGGTTCAAAAGAGACTTTGCCACTAGATATTTATATCTTACTTAAAATTTGATATATATTGAAAAATCTATAAAAACATGATATGAATCATTATTTGTACCAAATATGGGTATCTATATTTTCTCCACTTTAATCTAGTAATGGATAAAACTAAAACTAATTATTTAAAGAAGAATAAAATGAATACCTTGGTGTGGATAAAACACCTTATCTTCGCACAAACATTCCTTAAACCTCTTATTTGAATGTTACCTATAATAAAGGGCATGTCACAAATTAATTACCACATAAAATATGTATACTACTAATAATAATATAAAATATCATAAAGAAAGAACATGGATAAAATACATGTGTGTATATGTTGTGTAGTAATGAGTCTAAAATGTTGGAAAATAGTGATGTAGTAAGGGACTCTCAACCTCATCCATATTTTGACTAAGAATATGAGTGAGCTCAAAATTAGTCAACTGGGTTTCACCTTGGTGGTGTTCTATATGGAGTGGATAGAGTTGGGATGTGATCATGCCCTCAACCTAGAATAGGAATAATAATGCTTCGACCATCAAGAGTATCATTTCCCAACTAGCACAACTCAAGTGAATAATATGGTGAGACTAGATGATCAAATCACTCCATTGTATAAATAGGACTAACTATTATTGAGAGATAAGTCCTAAATAACAATTTCTAATAGTCCAACCTAGTTCTAAGTTCATGATGTTTTAGATTCCATTACATAGTAACATTCCATAATGTGATATCAATCCATGGTAACCTGGTCAATCTTAAAGATAGATCAGTGTATGAGTACTTATAAAAATTTAACCCTTGTTCATGCCATCTATCATATCTAGATTGAATATAGTATTCTATGTGTTATGCCCTTTGGATTATTTGTATAAGTACCACTATTGTGCAATCTATGTACAATGGAAATATTAATGTATAGAATGTTTAACCCAAATATATGTTTGAATCATACGTTGTGAAGGATATTTATCAATTTTTAACATGGTATAATCATGAACAACATGTTTTCATAACATTCCCCCACTATAATCTAGATAATTTTAGAATTATGTAATAGTGTGGAGGACATATTTCTAAAACATGCCCCCATCATAATTTGGATATGTTGAATATTGAATAAATGTGGAGGAAATGTTCTCATAAAATGACCCCATTGATTATGAATTGTCAATTTATGAAAGCCACATCTTTTATTAAATGCACCCAGTGATATTCCACATTTTTGGAGGAGGGGGAATATGATTTGCTAATCACCTCATCATAAAAGTGTTATGTATATAAGTGTATATTAACCAATTTTCACCTAGCAATGTTAGTACCATATAATTTAATTTTGTGTTGCTACCACCTATGATTTTGAATAGTATTTGCGTAATAAAATTTTTAAGTGTTTCTTGAAAGCTATTAAATTTTGTATAATGTGAAAGTGTTGACTACCTGGATCCCAACACAACTCACAATTTTGAATTTTGACATTTGGTACTAAAGATATGTACATTTAAAATTATTATATAATTTTTATATAATGAGTTTTAAATAGAAATTTCAATTAATTTACACTTTGATTTTTTTAAAATTTTGAGATCCCCACAACCTTTATAATTTGAGGTTATCCAAATAGCTATAACTATCCAGAACATTGATTAGCTAGTAAGTAGGTTTAGGTGTGAATCAATTTTTAAAATTAGATTTATATAATTTTCTCCTTTTTTGATTTTTTTTTTGTAAGCATTGATAGACACTTCCATCAAAGCATGTGATAGTTGCATCCATCTGTCGATGTTGACGTCAACTTTTTATATGCAATTATTTGAGGCTTATGTATGGTATCAATGTTATCATCTAAAACTTTTATCTTACTCATTTTGGCGGGTTTTAACTTGTAAATTTTGTATTTTATTTCTATAATTCCTTGATTAATGACTAATTTTATTGAGTTTTGTTTCGTAGAAAGATGTATATATCTGAGAGTTTTGACATAAGAGAGATTTTTCTATGCTAAAAGAGTTAGGACTAAATGTGGAAAACTTGACCATGATAGATCAAGTTAAATTGGGGCATGTGGAAGAGTTAGGAAAGGTATCCTTTGACATAAACATTTTCACAACACAATTTGAGAGGTGGAACCCATATACATGTGCCTTGTAGATCCCAATATGGGAGATGATAGTTAAATTAGAGGATGTGTATTGCATTTTATTATTGTCTATCAGTGTTGAGAGAGCATAGGTTGTAGGATATGGTAATTATTATTATATTCAATGAAATCATAGGTATTTTAATAAGAAAAGAACACTTGATGTAGATTTGAGTAACATGGTGTATCTTGATAACGTTATTATAGGTGATGTTACATGGATGCAAAATTTTATTTGTGTATTAATGGTATCATTTATAACACTGGAGGGTGTAAATGTTATGATTTTATATTTCATGTATCATATATTATGAAAAATTGAGTAGGAGGGTATGTTGCGGTCATACCATATGAACCCACCGATATAGATATTTGTACAAGTTTGCATTGGAGAGATGTGATGGTGTTATTAGAATTCACACTTTATTACAAGTGTGCTAATATGGTAATATTTTGGTAGTTCAACCCCTTGGTGGAGCACTAGATGGGTGGGCCCATATGTAGACATTTATAGAGTGTTAGGTACTCAATAATGTTACACTACACACCATAATGGACTATTTTACCATTTTGTATAGATAGACTATGGATCAGATTATCTGGCATCCATATATGATATTACTAGATGGGCATGATGTATAAAGCATTTGAATTGGAATGTGGTTGGTTGACCAATTTACCAGGGTATACAAGTTTATTTAGTATGATGTTTACTTTGACATTTTAGTATAAAGTAAAGAGTGCCATTAATGTTATAACCATGACAATGTACAATATGGTGTGGGCATAGGTCCAATTATATAACAACACATATACATGGTGATATAACCCCAAATATTTTTGAAGAGATTAATTTTGTGGTTCCCTTAGATATAGGGGATTATATGTGGTGTATACATGGTTAAATCTATTGGTGGGTAGGGCCCCATTGGCTATTATTTTTCATGGTCATAGGTTCCCAACATGGTGCCAAACCTATGACACAAGGTGGGTAGGGCCCCATTGGCTATTATTTTTCATGGTCATAGGTTCCCAACATGGTAGTTTTCCTCCCATATGACCAAAACCTATATGGTATATATTAGATCCACGTGTAATTACAGTACATTTCTATTATTTTGTTTGATTGACATAATATTGTATTGATAATAAAATCTAATTTATACTTTTAAAGTCTTTTGTGTAGGTAATTAGGAGTGGGATACCATGATGAGCTATGTGATGTAGGATCTCAATCGTAATTTACCCATGGATAAATTTGGCGATCTATTCATTAAAAAATTTGTTGAAATTATGTGTGTCCATGTACCCTTATTTTATCTACTATTAAGGGTGGTGGATGCATATGATATCATATTGATAGAGAAAGAGGAATTGTATGATGTGTTATATATATGAGACATATAATATTATAGTTTCATAAAGATTATATAGGTTTTAAATGAATTATATGACACTTTACAACACAAACATGAGGATACAGTGCATTGACTAGGTGCATATAAAGAGAGAGTATGCGAGCTATATCAAGAATAGGGCCTCACCCTAGTGCCAATTTATTCCACATTAAGGGACATGAGGGTGTTTAATATAGATAGTGATGATGAGGATACACTTGGGGATATTCACCCAACATATGTCTAATATCAATATTTTTATAAACCCTGTACCATTTTGATATATATGTGATATGATGTACAAAAAATAGGCCAACCTTTTGGAGGCCATAAATTTTGACCCCTAACTATGTTTGAGCTCTTCCATGAAACAAAATGACCATATCAAAAATTTCATTATTGTCCCTAGGTATTTCAAACTACCTAAGAATGTTTTCGATATTTTTTAGAGGCCATACGTGATCATTTGAGGGTTAAAAATTATGATTTAATTATTTTTTCAAGTTCATTATCTGGTATCAGGGCAATCTTGAATATTGGAGGAGTAAAGAATGGTGAGAGGATGTGGAGGTGTTATAAAAATGAAATGGACTAAACCAGAGCTATAGACGCAAGTTCAAAATTTAATTGAGGTTATCGCCAATCAACAGATAAGACAAGGTGGTGATGAGGAAGACACATATCATGATGAAGAAAATCAGCAAGAAGAAGAACAACAAGAGCAGCGACCATCGATGGAAGAGAGGATGGTTTGGGATTTAGAAGGAAGAAATGAAGGAATAAAGGTTGATGTTATAGATTATGGAGGTAATTTAAAACTAGAAGAGTTGATAGATTGGATGAATAACATGGAGAAGTTCTTTGAGTGGAAGACTATGAGAGAAGACAAGAAGGTAAAGTTTACATACATGAAATTTAAAGGTCATGCAATGATTTGGTGGGATCACATGTAGAAAGAGAGATAGATAAAACATAAAGAGAATATTAATTCATCAAAAAATATGGAGAAGAAGTTGATGGAGAAAATGCTTCCTGTGGATTATGCACAAACTCTATACAAAAGATTTTAGACGTTGAGGCAAAAATATCATAGTATACAAGAGTATACAAATGAATTTTATAAGCTTTCCATATGAGTGTAACATGATGAAAAATAAGATAAGATGGATGTAAGGTATTTAAATGGTTTTAAATTTTCTATTCAAGATGAATTAAGCCTATATAGAATAATTAACATGGAGGCTTATGAATTAGCTTTGAAGGTAGAAGAAAAAGAAAATAGATCAAATTTTAGAAGGACATCTACTGGTCCAAAAAGAGGTAGATCCCTTCCAATAATGGGATGAGATGGGTTTAATATCACCAGAGGTGGATTTAATGACAATAAAGGTGAATCATCATGTGGTGCAAAAAGGCAAGATGATAATATGCAAGGGTTTCAATACCAACAAAGAGGAAGATGATTTTAGAGAGGACGCAGTTTTTGAATCAATGTAGATATTATGTATATTATATAGGTGGAGAATAAGGGCACATAGAATTTAAATTTACACACTATTAAGATCAAGAAAAGAGGAAAGAAGATTGCTGAAGATTAAATCTAGTTGAGGTTAAAATACAAGAGTAGAATACTGAAGTTGCACCAGTGGATGTTGGAGAGAATCTCATGATGAGAAGAACCATGATCACTCCAAGGAAGGATCAAGTGTAGAATAAATAAGGTGGTGATGTATGGATATGATCAAATATTTTTTGAACAAGATGTATTTTATGTGGAAAGGTATGAAAAGTAATTATAGATGGTGGTAGTTGTGAAAATATAGTTTCTAAAGAAATAATTGAGAAACTAAATATGCAATGTGAAAAGTATCCTAATCCTTATAAGATTTCATGGTTTAAGAAAGAGAATGAAGTTACAGTAGATAAAATGTGCTTAATCAAGTTTTATATAAGAAATATTTATAGTGGTGAAATATGGTGTGATGTTATTCCAATAGATGCATGTCATGTGTTATTGAGAAGACCATGGCAATTCGATTGGAAAGTAATTCATGATGGAGCAAAGAACACATACACTTTTTGGAAAAGTGGTACAAATATAGTTTTGTTAACTCTTAAATAGGAAGAGAAGATAGAAAACATGCTCTCTACTAAATAATTTATCCAAGATATGAAGGTAGCATGTTGTTGTTACGCATTAGTAGCAAAGAATGAAGAAATAAAAATGTTGCCAATACCAATAGAAGCAGTAAGAGTGTTAAAAGAATATGAAGATGTTATGCCTGATGAGTTAGCATATGGCTTACCACCAAAGAGAGATATACAACATCACATTTATTTGATTCTAAGATCAGCTCTACCCAATAAAGTAGCTTATAAGATGAGTCCAATATAACATGCAAAATTAAATAAACAGGTTACTAAATTACTAAGGAAGATGGTGATAAGGGAGAGTATGAGTCCTTGTGAAACAATAGTGTTTCTAACTCCAAATAAATATGGAAGATGGATAATGTGTGTGGATAGTAGATTATTTAATAAAATTACAATAAAGTATAGGTTTCCTATACCTCATTTAGATGATATGATGGTTGTGCTTGTAGGAATAGAATATTTTACCAAGATTGATCTAAGGAGTGGTTATTATCATATTCCAATTCATGAAGGAGATGAGTGGGAAAGTTCATTCAATACTAGGGATGACTTATATGAGTGGATTTTGATGTCATTTAGATTATCTAACGCACCTAGCACATTTATCAAGGTAATGAATACAATGCTACAAGAATATATTAGTAAGCTTGTAGTTGTTTATTTTGATATTCAATAAAACAAAATAATAACACTTACAACATTTGAAAATGGTAATGGATTTTTTAATAAAGGAGAAGTTATATGCAAATTTGAAGAAGTGCAAGTTTATGCAGAATAGTTTGGTATTTTTGGGATTTTTAGTTACAGAAGATGGTGTGAAAATGGATGAAGAATAGATAAAGGCAATTATTTAGTGGCCTATTCCAAAAATAATTATAGAGGTAAGAATTTTCCATGGTTTAGAAACTTTTTACATAAAACTTATTAAAAAATTTAGTAATATTGTTGCACCAATAACAGATTGAATGAGACAGAAGGAATTTACATGGACTAGAGTAGCTACAAAAAGCTTTGATTTTTTTATGAAGATTACAGAAAGACTAATTTTATCATTACTAGATTTTAACAATGTGTTTGAGGTTGATTGTGATGCTTCATTTGTGGTAATTGGTGCTGTTTTGAGTCAATAAGGAGAGACAATAGCATATTTTAATGAGAAATTGAATAAGGTAAGAACAAAGTATTCTAATTATGATGTTGAACTTTATATAATTGTAAAAGCATTAAGACATTGGAAGCATTATCTTATGTCTAAGGAGTTTATACTATTTACATATCATGAATCTTTGAAGTATGTGAATACATAAAATAAGTTGAATAGTAGGAATGTAAAGTGAGTTTATTTATTTTAGGGGTATACTTTTTTATTGAAACATAAATTAGGGAAACAAAATCAGGTATCATTATTAACTACTATGGTAAATTAATTAGTTAGATTTGAATCTATCAAAGAAATATATGATACTAATCCATATTTTATCAAGGTATTTGATAAGTGTAGGAATCCATTAAAAGGTGGGACAAATGATATTCATGATGATTATCTTTTGCAAGAAGGTTATCTCTTCAAAGGGAAACAATTATTCATTCCAGTTGGGTCTTTACGAGATAATATAATAATATAATTACATAGTGGTGGTTTGGCTAGACATTTTTGTAAGATCAATACAATAGCTTTGGTGGAGGAAAAGTATTTTTGGCCAAAGATGAAGAGAGATGTGATAAGGTAGGTTTCAAGGTGCAGAATATGTCAGGTGGCTAAAGGACGTGCACAAAATATTAAACTATACATGCCATTACCGGTTCTAAGAGGACCATAGATAGATTTGAGTATGGAATTTGTGTTACGATTATCAAACACAAAGAGAGGTAATGATTGAATTTTTGTTGTTGTACATGTATTTTATAAAATGGTTCATTTCATTACATGTAAGAAAACAAACGATGCCACTAAGGTTGTAGAACAATTTTTATGGATATTATGAGATTGCATGGTGTTGTAATAACTATTACTTCAAATAAGGACACAAAATTTCTAAGTCATTTCTAGAGGAATTTATTTAAGAAGATGGGTACTAATATATAATTCATTAGTTCATATCACCCACAAATAGATGGACAAATAAAAGTTGTGAATAGGAGCTTAGGAAATTTATTGAGATGCATAGTTGGAGAGAAGCCAAAATAATGGGAGTTAGATTTACCACAAGCTAAATTTGCATATAATAGTTTAGTGAATAGATCAATAGGAAAGTCACCTTTTCAAATTATTTATTGGAAAAATTTTATGGGTTTTTTATATTTGGTATAATTTCCAATTACATATCAAATTAGGGATGATGCAGAAATGTTTGTAAAGCATATGAAACAGTTGCAAGGAGTAAGAAGAAAGTTGTAGAAAAGTAATGAGAAATATAATGCAGAAGTAGATTTTAGAAGAAGATCCAAGGTATTTAAATAAGGAGTGTTGGTAATGTTTTACTTGAGAAAAGAAAGATTTCCAAAAGGCACATACAATAAGTTGAAGCATAAGAAAATTGGACCATGAAAAATTGTGAAGAAAATCAATGATAATGCCTATGAGGTAAGTTTACCATAGGATTTTTATAAATCTCTAATATTTAATGTTTTATATTTATATTAATTTGATGGATAAGATGGTTAAGATGATGAAGATGAAGAAATAAATTTGGAATAGTAGGTTCCAAAGAAGAAGAAAGAAAAAATAGTATAGGTTTTTGATATGAAGATAGTGAACACAAGGCAATGGAATCAAAATAGGTATTTGGTGTAGTGGGAAGGATTTCAGAAAGAAGACAACATTTGGATTATAGAATGGGAGTTGAAGAATATTGACAAGGAAAAGTGGCAGAAGTATAATTGGGCCAATTCACATGAGTTGAGTTGTTTTCAACCAGAGGAGAATGATGTAAAAAAAATAGGCCAACATTTTAGAGGCCATAACTTTTAACCTGTAACTCTATTTGTGTTCTTACACATGCCAAAACTACCATATCAAAAGTTCATTGCTATCCCTAGGTAGTTCTACTTGCCTAGGAATGCTTTCGATATTTTTATGATGCCATACGTGATCATCTGAGGGTTTAAAATTACAATTTAATTTTTTTTTTAGGGTTTTTTATATTTTTAGAACCAGATATAAACTTTAGTTGAATTTAGTCTCATAATATAATCATAGTGTTAAGGATATTTCTAGAGATATTTGGAAATTGCGGGGATTGTAAAAATAAGTGTTTTTTAGAGTTTAGTTTTTTTCAAATTTGGCATGTAAACTCTAATTTATAAGTTGAGGTTTATTTAAGCATGATTTGGGTTTGTAATTATTGCATGCCATTAAATATGAATCAATACAAGTTAATTTTTAGAATATTGGACTTTTGGTAATTTTTATTCACAAGGTATAGTTTTCTTCAAATGGATGTGTAGTGTCTAATTCTTTGTTTCCTTTTTAATTTTTTTAATTGCATTTTTTAAAATAATATTTTTTTGGATATAATAAATTTTATAATGGATATTTATATTTAATGAAATTATGGAAATATAGTGGAAATAAATAAATCATTGTATGCAATAAAATCCATATGAAAATAAGAAAACTTGACTGTAATGATCATGCGGTAATAGAACTAATAGATATGTTTCTATTATATTTATGGAAATATCTTATGAATCTATATGTATCTATTTATGTACCCAAATTTTTTATATAGGTTCACATTCTCTAGTGTCTCTATATGAAGGACTTGACATGATCAACTAATGATTCCTTGTTAGGATAAATGTGGGAGAGATCAATCCTCATAGATGGTGAAATAGGAGAAATACTTATACTAGTAGTCACCTTATATGAAGGTTGATGGACCATATAATCCTTAAAAGGAATTACATGGGATTTCTTAACCCTCATGTAATATGTCATTCCCAATTTGTTTTAAAATAGAACATGACACACACACACACACACACACACACACACACACACACACACAAACACACACACACACACACACCTTGAAACCAAAATATTTATATAATACAACACACTAATTCACAATCTTATGACGTGAGAGATGATAAAATTTGTCTCTTCTAACTTATTGATATTTTTGTCCTAGTACACTCTACTTATTTTTCCTAATGTGATTTTTGAAGACAATGAGGTTAAGTTAAGGGTTTGGTTATCTTAGGACCCTTTAATTACATGGTGCTATTGTGTTGGTGGTCATTTTTTGTGTGAACACTAACTTAGTGAAATAAGGCATGACTAGAGAGGCTCTATAATTAGTATGTGAAATAGGTATAGATATGTCTATTTGAAATGCAATAATTCCTTATCAGTTAACTATTTAAGTTTTTATAAATATTAGAACAATCACTAACTCAATGTTCATTTATATCATTATAAGTGGAAAAGTGTTATTATTTTACATTTCCAAATCTATGTGGTGGGTAATGAGAATTAGGAGGAAGATTTATCATTATTTTTTGATAATAATATACATAATATATTATGTGGTCTATCTTGATACCAATCAAACTAAAGTGGTTGCTTTTTTTTATGGGCATATGTTTTACCTATAGGATGTGTTTTATAAGTATGTTATTTTCCTTTAATTTGTGTTTTTACTATTTGTTTTGTGTTATGCACTGTTGGTTTTGAAGAAGGTTTTAAGTGGTTTATGACCTTTCTTAGCTTGCTTATTTTCTTTGAAAATGCTATGTGTAGCGTGTTTAACTCTAGGTTATGAAGTAGGTAACTTTGTTTTTTATTTGTTGAGGCACATGCATATTTAGACACATCCAAATATAAATTATCAAATAAAGAAAAGGGTTTATGTAGTGCTTTTTCTATAAGAAGAGAGAGAATATCCCTACTAAACATTAGTTGCATTTCCAAATCTGAAGAGGCATACTATAAGTAATAAAATATGTTCTTAAATATAATAACATAGTCTAGAATATACTCATTCTCATTTTGTGTTAATACTTGTATGCACTCCAATGGTAACTTTGGCAAGATATATTGATGAAAATTAGATAATAACACATCTTCAAGTATTTATATTATTGACAAAGAACCATTTTATAGAATATAAAACAAATATAGGATATCCTAAGTAAAGATATGATGCAATGCCTTGAATATTAAGTGTCCATATTTGACATAATGTTCAAAGGAATGTTTATATTCTTGTAACTTATTAGAAAGATGCTCATGACCATTAAAGTAGGATAAATTTTGTATGATGAAATAGGAATGGTAAGGAGAATCAAACACATCTTGAGTAAGATATTGTTCATTTAAAATGTTCTCCTCAAATGTAGCCTCATGATATGAAACTTACAACTTAAGGGTATTAACTTTTTGTTTCAGATATCCTATGGTAGTAATGATGGACAACATATTAAAATTAAAGAGTGATGAAGAGATTGAACAATTTATAAGAGGTTTTAAACTACCATTAATATGAAAAATAGGAAAGATATATTATTTATCACCTTCTAAAAGAGGGTCATCACATAGTTGTGAAAGTTATGGTAAAGGAAAATCCATGGCTAAAGAGATAATATTATCATTTCACATGGCATGGAAGTTAATATTTGAATCGCTATAAGGTTATATGTTATTTTAGGTTGTTTGAAATATAATAGGATTAAGGGGAGGACCTTTACTTGTAAACACAAACTCATTTTGAGTAGAAAAGGTAAAGGATGAATAAAAATGAAAATTTTCTATGTTATTTGAAACATCAGGAGAGCGAAGAATGCAAGTTTCACTTTTATTTATATCAAATTTAATTGGAAATGTAATTTTATCTTTTCATAATATATGTGGTATATCCACTTTCTTAGGACTTTAAAATGTATTTTTTCTATGTTGTTCAAGAAGGGGAGGAAAAGAAATATTACATGCATTTTTCTTACTATAACTTTTAGAAAGATAAGTACCTTTACTATTTTAATTTGAGTGAGATAAGGGATAATATTTTAAGGATTAGCATCACTTTGAAAATAGGGTACAAACTCACATTTTTCAACATTCTCATTAGTGGAAATAGGGGAGTAAATTATCATCTTTCAATCATTTACATCATTGTAAGGAAAAAAGGAACATTCATTTTTTGATATATCTGGAGAATGTACAACATTTTAACCTATAACATTATGAATGGTAACCTCTTACTTATCTATGGTATCATTTATTTTCAATTCATAAACAAAATGGATTATGATTGAATATTTAGACCCTTTATCATCTAAAAAAGAAGAAATAGGAGAACTTGACAATACATACCAAAGAGGAATATCAAAATAATCATAGAAACATGATATCATACTATGATCATTAGCATGTTCATTTACATTTGTATTTTCATGTTTGGTTCTTTCATTTTCAAAGTTATAAGCAAAAGAAGCGTTGTTAGCTTGTTTTTTACTTTCCATAAGATCTTTGCATGCAATGCATTTATATTAAAGATCATGAGATAAACATGTAGACAAGGAAGATAGGACAAATTTATGTGAGTTCCATATGAAGTCCCTACATTGAAGATCAGATGTAGCACATGAAAGATAGATTAATGAATAACAATATGAAAATACTAACCTCCTATTTACAATACAAGCAAGATAAAGAAGTTTTATGAGGTATTTAGACCAATTATGTGCATTGGAGATAGACTATAACACATGAGATATAGATGAATGAATAATATTCTAGACATACAACCTTATGCATGATACACCTAATCCAATCTAGTGTAATATACACCTAAACCAATCTACTATGCCTAGACTATGAAATGGTAACAACATAGATATTTGAATTTATAAATATATTTATCACACTTTTTTTATAGAGATAAAAAAAAGAAAAAAAAAAAAAAACCACCCAAAAAAACATTCATAACTTTCAAATTGATACCATAACTTAAAATTCAAAACTAAAATTTGACATTATTATAAAATTTGATAATATCAACAACAAGGTATTTAGGAAAATGATGAAAAAACTATTTTAAAAACTTAATTTCACTTAACAATATAGAGTAATTTTTTGTATCTATAATGAATAACCCATTAGATATATAACTCCTTTCATTTAAAAAGGTTAATTCAATCCATTACACTCCACTACTTTATTGTAGGTCATCAAGCTATCAAGGTGTCATACATTTTTCAAAAAGGTAAAAGAATTCAAGTAAATATTTATGTGCCACCAAAACCTAGTTTTTATATCTTGGATTATTATTTATAGGAATAGAAAACTACCAATTGTTTTTTTTACATAAAAAATTGAGATGAGTACAAAGTCAATGGACTCAGTCTCATTTCACCACCATCACCCTATAGTTCTCACGTCCATAAATATCTTTGATTTATGCCTTCGATCTATCATTTTTAAAATTATATGTTCTTTATTTTATCCTATCAGCTACCAGTGATAGTCAACTAAGATAAATCCATAGTCAATAGACTAGAATGCATAGTGTTACTATGTACATATAATAAATCTATCTAAATTATTTTTATATTTATTACTATAAACCTAAGTTTGTATAATAACGTCTTATTATTTTTTCACTATGTGATAATCATAGAAGTTAACAAAACCCCATGTACAAACTAAATATATCTCTTCCTAATATTTTTAAAAAACAACATTTTTATATATCTATGAATTTGTCAAAATAAAAATAGTTATTTAGTTTATATCTTTAGCATTATGATATTTATAGTGTTACACCTATATAAACATATAAAATTTTATTTGTTTCTTAACCAAAAATAGGGTATAACATGCATATACCAACTCATAAAAATGATATATAATTACCTCTACAATTTTATCAGTTTTTATAATATTCAATTTTTCAATATAATATAAGTAATAGGTATTTATAAATTTAATATATAAAATAAAATATAATTCAAAAAATTCTTTCGAGTATAAATAACTCGATACTACTAAATTATATGACCTAATATGTCAAATAAATACAAATATTTTTCTTACTAGAAATATAGAATAAAATGATGGTGTAAGTACTAAAACATGTTATTTTTTACTTGAAACTAATAAGATTGGCACACATTTTACCAGGCATTATTTGAACACACAAGGAATCCCATAATTCACTACCCTCTTACACTTGCATGCTATTTTATAAGGAAGATCTTTTGATTTATTTTAAACACATATAAGAACCTCATTTAATATTTCAAACCTACTAAATAACTTACAATTACATTTGAAAATTTCTGGTTCAGTCCACCTCTATACAAGTCAATTCTGTTAGATTGATCAAAAATTCTAGTTCATACTAACTTACCTCATCAAAATTGACCCACTCTTAAAAGTGACTATTTTCTAAAATCAAAGCCATCCTTATGGTCAAATCATAAGCATGTTATTTAAACAACATGATGAACTATTCAATTACATCCATATATAGAACAATCAAGGTCTTAGACAAAATAGTCGGGCACTTAACTGATATAGATCTATATAAATTTCACACTAAAATTTTTTTCCCTATTCTTCCTAATTTTAATGCATTTCACTAGGATCCAAGGCCAGACAAGTTTAAATCACTCTAAATTTAAGTCAAATAAAAATAATCGAGTATGGATATTAATCATTAGTTATATATACATATTGAAGGAGCACATCTTGATAATCATAATAGGTTGGAGAATGACATGTAGCTTTATTTACCTCCCCATAATATTAAATGCATAGGTAGTGGAGAATCAACAATCATGGGTTATTGGGGTCAATTAAGTATTTAATATCTTATGTTAATCCTCATATTTTTTTTTAATAATGAGAAATAATATGTTAGTAGATATTTAATGTGTAAATGTGTGAGAGTGTAAGAGTGTGGATGAGTTGTTAAACACACTCCATCATATGATATCAACTATTAGGTGGAAAACAAACCAAATGTGGAATATCAAAAAAAAGTTCATAGTAGTTCAGACATGATTTTTCATCAAGGTCATTAAAAACTAATAACAATTATTTATTACCTTCAGGATAAATGTCACCAATGAAAATGATTTTTTCTTGTTTTATCAAAATTTATCTAAATTTGGTACCACATATGGACAACTCAAATAGTCAAGTTAAGTGTAGTGATTGTGGATGAATATTGAGTAGTAATGAGCCAGTGGATGAATATTGAGTACTAATGAGCCAGCCTTTACAAAACAATCATAACAATTTGGACATCAATATTGTTTACACTTTTATAAATAAGAAGAAGTCTTAAATACTTGAATTAAATGATGAAAATCTCAATCAAAGGATACCAATTCAAACTAAGATCAGGATGCTCATTTTATAGATGACATTCCTAAATATTTATATGTTTCACAAAAAATATCTTCTATTGGTAAAAAATATGAAGCAAGGATAAAAACTTAGGCTCCAAAAATAGTTATGAATAAATAAAGATGACAGAGGATTAGATACGGTAATTGTATTCACTATTCCTCAATATATTTAGACTTACATTAATATTTTTTCCCATCTACCCATACTAAAAAAAATATATTATATTTTTACTTTCTATCATTTTAATTTGATTATTATTAACTAGCCTTGTGCCCTAATAAAAAATTGAATGATTTTCCTAGAAACATTCAATTGTGCCCCCTACATACTAATGTAACATGTGCTTAACATCAATATATCTATATTGACATACCAAAAACATAATGTGATTCCTTACCCTACTAAATTTTTTTATCCCTCTATAGTAAAAATGTCTTATGTTATTTATAGCTAATCTGTAACTAAAAAATGTTTACGATTTTCATGTGTTGACTGATCAGCTGCTCTTTTATTATGCCTTGATTATTGTATATTACATGAATCAAGTTCCCTTATGATTACCTTTTTATAATTGAAAAAAGGATTTGATAAGCATTATATTACTTAATAAATTAATTGAGGAAAAACCTAAAATAATGGATAATGTTCTATAATCCTCCATCCTCATATTATTGATACCTCCTTACAATACTTATGTACTTAATGAATTTTCCTTACCTTACCTTGTGATTATTAAAAGTGATTGTGACAAAAATATTAAAATAATAGTTACTCTTAGAAATAATTTTAAAATACATTGTAAACATATTTTAAAAAATGCACCATCACATTTATTTTGCATTATTTGAGACATGTTAATGAATAAGTGAAAGATATTAATTTCAAACTGTTATGGCCTCATGAGAATCTTGAAACTATCTTTATGGTGTAAACATAAAAATTTAAAAGAATAAAGGCATTTGTTTTGTATTATTATAGATATGTTTATGAGTAGACAAATGGTCTAAACTCTAAAATTCATTTAACTTATAATAGCTAAGTTAGTATATTTTGACACATTATTTGTGATAGAAAATTTAATTGTACATACATTAATTCTAACACAATTAATTATTTTGGATAAAAAATAATAAGGAAAAAAGGGTTACTTAGCCCACACTACAAAAAGATCTAGTTATTAGAGTAATTTAAAAAAAAAAAAAAAGGTAAAATAAGTTTCTAAAATGATAAAAGGATATGGGCAAAAATTTAATAAGTTGAGTAGTAACAAAGACAATAATGTAGATAATACAATACCAAAGAACTAATTTTCAAAATCTTCATATCCATGAGGAGTTTAGGAGTGTTGAAGGGAAGAACCACCATGTAACCACTCCTAGGTTTAAGGAAAATGCCAACACCAAACTATTTTATCACAAGTCACATGAGCATCTTCATATAAGATACACTAAGCCATTCATTTGGTGTTTACCCATAAAAGAGATTTCATCATCATGATAAATCACAAATTACTGCTAGTTTTATGATATTCCTTAGGGATCTATATTTTTTCAAAAGGTCATAAATGTGGATTAATATAAGAGATGGACCTATTGTAGTCTCATTTCACTAAAATGTTGTCAAAATGAAATCCAATCTATTTTATGAATTTTTTATTCTTCGAGCTACTGATCTAAATATCCTATTGGGTTCAACTACAAATACATGATTTTTTTAAAGTTAAACACATATATAAAAAATAAGTTACACCATGATAATATATAGAGACCATAAAAATACTCAAGGTGTGATAATAGAAACAAGCACAATCTATTACATATCAGTGATCTCTGAAATCATTAGAGTATATGTCATAAAGAGAATATAGAAACTAATCATATTAACTCGGCTACAAATGAAATAAGAATACATCAACCACTACCAAGTTACATTAATGAGTAATTAAATATCTTCATGAAAATATTAAATAATAAGTAAAATATAATATAATGTACATATAAGATACATGGCTTCCTCAAAGCAAAGTCCCTAACTCGAATTTGCAATCTTATGTGAAATCTCGATAAGAAGTACTATTGAGGGGAGGGAGAGAATCATCCGAGTAGTTTTTGTAGCTAATACAGACCAATGATCCCTTAAACTAATCTCATAAAAAAAATTTCCCTTCCATCATAGATGAGTAGATAGTGACAACATGGGAATCCAAAGAGATAATCAAGTACCCATTTGTTATATGATTTCTAAACTATACTAAACATGTAGTGTATAATAGAAAACTCTATCTATTGCAAGATATCAAAAATACAAGTAAACCATATTCATGAAATGATAATGTCTCACTTAAACATATTTTGGCCTAAAGAGTTACATATAATAAATAATAACGATTTAGATAAATCAAATTCATACACATCATTTGAGTAGTTTGCATTCATCTATCATTATGATACCAGTAAGCCAATGAAGTACATATCACTCTTTACATTATATCAATGATGCATATTGGTCAAATACAATTTAACCACAAGATTCATCTATTTTACATCTAACTAGAAACACATCATACACATGCTAACCATGGGAGTAACTGAAGCATATGTTTATTTTGTCAAACATATGAATGAATGTTTCATTATTTTTTATTACATATTAGCAAATAATGACTATAGTTTATACCACTACCTTAACTACACATTTAACTATATATTTTTACTACCATAATTAGTTTTGAAACATATCACACCCTATGATAACCCATATAACCATAATCTAGTATTCTAAGACATAACTACTAGCTTTTCACAGTAAATCATATAAAGTAATCTTAAATATAAGGAAACATAAGATTCTATCTAAATAACTATATATAGTGAAGAAACTTTCAATTTCCACAACATATAACAATATACTATCATAGAATACACTACACCCTTAATGGTTATATGCATGCATACACAAAATTTTACCATCTATCATAACACATTATTCATAGAAATAACTAACACACATAAAATTAGTTATCAAACATAGATGTGAGTCTATACATAATAATAGCAATATGTACCATCTAGGTACCACATATATCTATATTGTAGTATTTGATGATATTCCATATTCACATAGTTCATAACTACATAATAATACATAATCCAACTTATGATTCTAATAATCAAGTGACACACATACATAATAAAAATTAAGCAAGTACGGCGATATACAACTTAGGTATGCCCTAAATTTAA
>JARHVA010000330.1:4410000-4540000 GCA_037957365.1 Torreya grandis
CCACTATATTAATAATTATCTACCAATTTTAATTTCTAAATAAGATGACTGTAATGAAATATGTTTTTAATTCAAATATGAATTACTATGTGTTTCTCACTCATATGCATGCACACACACACACACACACACACACACACACACACACACACACACACACACACACACACACACACACCAAAAAAAAAAAAAGTGACTTAATGCCTTGATAGAGGATTCAAAAACACCATTTAGATACCTAACATGGTTATGCAAGTGTTTCATTTTTTAATAAACCATTTAGAATCTCATCTAATTTAGAATTGTACCCTATTATTAAGATTCCATCCTATAATTAAATTATACATGGCTATAAATAGCTTTCGTAAACTATCTCATACTATCCTACGTCTCAATTAAGTCAATGCTCCTATAAAATAGAAGTTATATACTTAGTTTTCTCACATCTTTCCTATAGTGTGTCATGGATACATACAAATATGAGTTTTTCATAGATTTATTCATTTATGTAATTAATAACTAGATTTGAAATTAAATAGCTTTTTCCTCAAAATTTTTGTTTTAGCCAAAAGTTTTAAACACTTATTTAATCGAATCCCCATAATTAAAGGCATACACAAACACCCTTCAACATAGATATATGTTATTGAAAATACCACTTACCTATTGAATCAACTGATACTTTATGTTTGTTTCATGTATGTTTTGCCCTTGCTCTTTTTTCTGACCTTCCTTTCCCAATGCATAAGACCCTCCCAACTTTTTCTCACCTCCTTAAGTAAAAGTGCACAAACCTTCTCTCAAGATTTTGGTTTTATTTTTATTTTTTTGCTTTTTATTATTTTAATATATTTAATTTTTTTTATTTTTTTAGACTTCCTATTTTATTATTTATTTCATTAATTTTTTTATTTTTTCTTGTTTTTTCCATTTTTTATTTTTGAGTATAATTTATATTTTTAATATGCTTTAAATATGGAATGTTAAACTCCCCAATCTTACTAAATTAAATTAGCATCCAAATATATTATAATAATTCCAAATGGCAATTTTAAAATTTATAAATAATCCATATTTTAAATTTATCCTTGCCAAATTTTTTTTACCAGTAATAATGACAAGATGTGTCATATTCATAAAATAATTAATTATGACATTTACCTACAATTGAAAACCACATAAAGCAATATTTATAGTAAGAAATAAACATACCATAAGTAATTATTTTTAATGCATTTATACCATGTACTAACTACGGTTGTGTAAGTTTTTGTTAGCTCTCTATAGACCTTCAACATCTCCATCTATATCACTCTATATGATGATGTTACCCCTATAACATGCTTTAAGAGATGAATTCTCTTGCATCCATCTCATAACATGCAAGTAATTATATCATATCTTATGATAAATATAATGTAATAATATAACTGAAATGATACATTAATATTCTTAAAAAATAAACACATACATTAAGCAACTCATGGTAAGCAATCATGTTATCATCATCTAACTAAGTAGCATTATACTATGTCATAATAGTATAAATATTAAGTTTAGTAAAATATAACCAATATCATGTGTGTCCATTATAACCATCCTTGAATAGTCAAATAGTTTGTTTAATGAGGTATCAAGATGCAACATCTTTCCTCGCTAAAGCTAGTCATCATCCCTAATGACTCTTATTCAAATATAAAATTTTAATTAAAAATATTATGTATAAAACCAACAACATAGTATATAATATCAAATTAAGCAATAAATATGAAATTACTTATATATCTCATCATACTTCCATCAACTTACACTATTCTTGGAGTATCAGTCAAAGACCCTAATCAATAACATCGCCCTATTTTACAAACATGGTTGTGAGTATTATTTTTTTCTCCATAACCACCCCAAGATATATAACTATCAAAACAAGCCTATGTACTATAGGACTAACCATTTCTATTTACTTAAAGGGTCCCACACATATCTCGGTGAAAATTCCACTAAAATTTTAAGAACACATAAGATCATCATAAAATACATACAAATAACCAGGAAGAGTTCCAAAAGGTCTTCCAGAACTTTGCACATATCTCTATTATATAGAGTGTTTTTCTCATTCTATAAAATAGAAATTAAGGAACTTGGCAAGACATTAACACTATCACTACTCCATGTAGATCCTCATAAGTGTAACATGTCAATACTATCACTACTCTATAAATATCTTGACAAGTATGATAGGAACTAAAAATATTACATATTTAGTGTATAAAAAATCATGGAATACTCATCCATAATATACATGTGTATGGCTATATGACTAAATTTGATAAATCTATCTATCAAATCTTAAATTCAATAAGTTCATCTATCAGATCTAAACTTAGTAACTATCAAGTCAATGTGAGTCTAAGTAAGATACCATCCTATCACTTAAAATTTATGTTCTTAATTCACCACTCTTCTCTCAAGTCTCCATAACTTGACGATCTCTATAATGTGCATAAGGTTTTAATGAAAGACAAATATGTACTATAAGATCATAGAAAGAAATCACACATGCTAAATAATTTCAAATGTATTGACATACGTACAAGGGAAATCATACAATCAATCTATAATTATATTAAATTACCACTAGCCAAACATAGATATCATCCTATTCATAGATTAACCTATGCTTTATATAAGAAAGAACAATATTAATCTAATCAAGGGTGAATAATAACATTCCAATTATAATCAACTTATAATTCTTAATATATAATCTAGTATTTGATTCAAGTTTTGACACTCCATGTGGTCTTAAAATCATAAGTTAGATAAAGTAGTGACTATAAAGATTCACAAATGAAAATTAGAGAACTAGCTTCTCAATAACAAAGTTCTTAAATACTCATACAAGGTAAAAATAAATCATTATAACCTAATTTACTAAATTCATTACATACTTACCGAATCTATAATTATAATATCACAATCTATCCACACATCCAGGAGAAATAAAATACTAACCACAAGATGTATCAATACATCCAATACTAAAATTTATATCTCAACAAGAAGTAGAAAACATTATCCCACAAACTCAGGGGAATATGATCCAAAACAATAGTTCAGAAATAATTTTCAACATCACAAAAATAAGGATCTTCTCAACAATTTATAATGATTTCAAAGAGAATAAGATAACAACTCACTTATAAATTAAGAGGGATGACCCTTTTCCACATAACTCAATGTTTTTAATCCCTCAACAAACTCCGAACACATAGGAATTCTTAGTCAAGACAACAACACTCTACTATAAGAAATTTCCCACTGTACTAGGTGGTACCAACTAAATATGTTGTTATAAAAAATTTCACTCCTAGGATTTATGAATAAAAGACATAAAACTAAATTATATATATATATATATATATATATATATATAAGTTAGAATCATTTTGTGTTTATCAAACACTCACAACACAAAAAACAAATGGTGAAGGTGACTTGTTTACTGAGAAAGATGTAATCACTCTTGATATGTTAATCCAAATGATCAAATTATGGTAGGAAAACTCTTATTAAACACATATTTCCCAACACATTACATTAATGTCTCAAAAATAATAATAGTCACCAAGCCATATCAAATGATTCATCAAGTCTCAAAACTTCATTCATGGTATAACATGGTTCTACACTGAGGCACTACAAATCCAAAATACATGTTCCATACTTCATGCCACTAGGTCACATAGGTGAATAAAAATACATAAAATTGCTAATAAACTCATTAGGTCCTAGAGTTCAAGCCACAACTCTGATACCACATGTAACAACCCCATTAAGTTTAACTAGTAATTCATGAATTTTTTTAACTTAAACACATATAAAAAAAATAGATTACACCATGATAGTTTATAGAGAACATAATAAATACTCAATGTGATAATATAAATAAGTATAATATATCATATATCACTGATCTCTAAAATCATGAGAATACACATCATAAAGTGAATACAGAAAGTAATCATGTTAATTCAACTACAATTGAAATAAGACTACATCAACCACTGCCAAGGTATATTAATAAGTAATGAAAACTATTAATGAAAGTATTTAATAATAAGTATAATACAATACATTGTACATATAATATATATAGATTTTTTGGATCATAGTTTTAGACTCAAGTATATGTGGTAATCTCAAATGTCATCTCAATAAGTAGTATTATGGTGGAGAGAGAGAGCATAATCCAAGTAATTTTACACACCTACAATAGACCAATAAGCTAGTGAAGTCTATCTCAATCCTTACTTTTTGTCAGCAATGTAGATGGGTCAAATATAATTAAACCACAAGATTCATCTATTTTACATCCTACTAACAATATAGCATCTACATGCTAACCATGGGAGTAACTGAAGCATAAGTTTATTCGGTCAATTATATGAATGAATATCACCTTATTTTCTATTCCATTCTAAAAATAATGATTACAATTTATACCACCCAAATAATTACATATTTAAATATAAATTTTTACTGTCATAATTAGTATTTAAACATATCACACCCTATGATAATCCATATTACCATAGTCTACTATTCTAAGATATAACTAGTAACTTTTTATAGTAAATCATATGAAGTAATCTTAAATATAGATAAATATAAACTTGTATTAAAATAACTCTATCTAATGAAGCAAGTTATAATTTCCACAACACATAATAGTATACTATCATAGTATATGCTACACCATCAAAGTTTGTATGCATACATACACAAACTTTTACCATCTATCACAACACATTATTCAGAGTATTAACCAACATTCATACAATTGATTAATCAAACATAGATGTGGGTCTATATATAACAATAAAATTATGTATCATTCGGGTACCACATACATTTATACTATAGTAATCTATGATATCTCATACTGTCATAGTCCACAACTATATAATAATACATAATCTATAATTATGATTTCAAGAATTAAATGACACACATACATAATAACAATTATACAAGTGTGGGGCTATACCACCTGAGTATACCCTAAGTCTAATCTTCATACTAGCATTCAAATAAATATAATTAATTACCATGCAACACCATGCACTTTAATATGCTAAAGAATAGCCAAGCAATTATACATATTAAAATTCATCTAATATGTAGCACTCATAAGTATAAAATTAGTAATTTTGTGTAACTAACAGTCAATCAATCATTACAAAGAAATAAAGAACTCATAAAATCACTATGATATTTTATTCCAACATTTTATTCTATATATAGGAGACTATTTCAAAAAGGTTATAGTTCATAATTTCTATGATACTTAATGACTTACTCAAATCATCTATTGAAATATAAGTATAATCCCTATATAAAAGCACTTGTACATCATAGTATGCACCACATTTAGGTATTCTAATGTTATGTAATTGCTAAATCACAGTTCAATGTTTTAAGAAAAACTACTAAGCTTAAAAAATTAGTTAATTAAGTATTCATAAATATAAAGAAACACACATTTGTATTTAATAATTAAGACATTTCAAACTTCATTTTTCTAAAACATAAGATATCATGTTTATAATTGGTATGACATTTAAGGGTTTATAAGAAATAATTTGCTATGTTATCTATAAGTAATTCCTTAAAATTTAATTAATACTCCATCCGAGAACTATAAGTACAATAATACACCTCTATGTTTCTAGATACACTATTAGGTTTGTTATACTAATTTTTCAAACACTATTTTAATACCCATAAACATGTAACTTGTTATAATGTCAAATTTCATTTGATGGTTTTCATGTAACAAGTGATCTCATTATTCCTCAAGGTTTATTTCATGATAACAGGTTTGTTATATTTACCTAAGGTACTTATTACCCCAAATAAGTAATATTGCCACAAAATGTATATTACTTTCACATAATTGTAAATTACCCATCCCTAACTCCATATGTGGGACAATATACTATAAACCAAATATAGTTATATGATATAATCCCCTGATCTATTGATGTCTAGGCTTTTGTAAACAAGAGATAACATATATAGATCAGGGGATTATATCATATAATTATATTTGGTTATTTATAATCCCCTGATCTATATATGGAATCTCTTGTTTACAAAAGCCTAGACATCAATAGATCAGGTGATTATATCATATAACTATATTTGGTTTGCCTAAAATCATAGTATATTGTCCCATATATGGATTTAGGGATGGGTAATTGTGTGTCTATATATATATATATATATATATAAATATAATTTCAACTTGATATTCTTTGATAACCGACATCATCATATTATTGTAAGAATTTATATTACAATCATTTCATGCTAATATGACACTAAAAAATCCGTCTTATGACCACATGTATATTAAGTGTTATAGTTTCTATATTTTTTAACATCTAACCATAAATTCATTATAGTATAATTCAACATTAGTCCATGCCTTAGTTTAGTAATTTAGGATTACAACAAACACATTATTTTTATAGCATAACAAGATTATTTTCTCTCACCGAAAAGATGACTACACCTAAATACATGATTGAAACCGTTCAATTTTAGCAAACTTTCAAAAATAACCAATCAGTTTAAATAAGTGGAGATTACATAATCATGTCAATGTTTGTCTATTAATCTCTTTTCCTATTTAACATGACTATGCTAATATACTCTCTTTTTAAAATCCATTGCCAATCACTTAATTGTATTATTTTATCTATGTCATACTAAAGGCGTAATTCCCTCAGATAATCAGAAATCTCATTCATATAATCTACACTATACAAAACATATTATATGATATTTAAGCAATTTAAAATAACATGCTATCCATAATTGATATTCATGTTAACATGCGTAACTATTTTCTCGATTACAACTGTAATGTAATAGTTTGTAATTATGAGGCGATTTGAAATCTGGTTTCAAATTTAATGATGTTTTTAACAAACTAATAAAACACAGTTTTAATACATGGAATTAACCTCCATATGGCAATGCCCAAATATTTGTAGACTTCTATTCGCCTTCTGATTTTTCCTACATAGTCCTCATATCGACGCCTTTGCATTAGTAATTATTTTTAATACACTACAGGTTTGGATCTATGTTTCACCAAATTTGAAAATATATACAAACTTCAAAATCAATGACTTGGGTATGCTATAGACTACTGAAGGGTAGAGATGCCTTAACAATAACAATGACTCCTATATTAATAATTATATTCATATTTTAGTTTCCAAACAGGTTGATTGCAGTGGAATGATTTTCCAATTCAACTGTGAATTACTACAGTCATTCTCTCTCATTTACATAGTTTTAAAACACATATAACAATGCTTAGCATATATATATGTTACTACATTTTTAAAAAGGGAACAATAGTTCAATTAATAATAACTTAATGCCTTGATTGAAGATTGAAAAACACAGTTTAGATGCCTAGCATGGTTATACAAGTGTTTCCCTTTTTTATAAACCATTCAGAACCTTATTTAATTCAGAACCATGCCCCTATTATTGAGACGCCATCTTACAATTAAATTTTGTGGCTGTAAATAGTGTTGGGAAACTATCGTATATTGTCCTAGATCTCAATTAAGTCAATGCTCCTATAAAAGAGAAGTTATCCACTTAATTTTCTCATAGCTTTCCTATAGTGTGTCATA
Organism: Torreya grandis; assembly: GCA_037957365.1. Lineage (NCBI taxonomy): Eukaryota > Viridiplantae > Streptophyta > Pinopsida > Cupressales > Taxaceae > Torreya > Torreya grandis. The sequence goes on from JARHVA010000330.1 coordinate 4,417,722, forward strand.
GATACATACAGATAGGAGTTTTTTCATATATCTACTCATTTATATAACTAATAAGTAGATTTGAAATTAAATAGCTTTCTCCCTAGAATCTTGTTTTAGCCAAAAGTTTTAAACATTTATTTAATGAAATTCCGAGAATTAAAATCATACAAAAACACCCTTCAACATACATATATGTTTTGAAAACTATGTGTCTATATTCGCTAAGCTATACCCTTGCTCTCTTTTCTAACCTTCGTTTCCCAATTCATACGATCCCCCTAACTTTTTCTAACTTCTAAGTAAAAGTGCGTAAATATTCTCTCAAGATTTTTGTTTTATTTTTATTTTTTTGTTTTTGCTTGTTTTAATATATTTATTTATTTATTTTTTTTTAGGCTTTTTAATTAATTATTTCTTTCTTTAATTTCTTTGTTTTTTATTTATTTATTTATTTATTTTTCCTCTTCTAGGATAATTTATATTTTTAATATACTTTAAATATAGAATTCTAAAATCTTTAATTTTACTAAATTAAATTAGCATTCAAATATATTTTAATAATTCTAAATGGCAATATCAAAATTTATAAATAACTCATATTTTAAATTTACCTTTGTCAAATTATTCCTACCATTAATAATGACAAGACATGTCAAATTTATAAAAGCATTCATTAGGACATTTACTCATAATGGCAAACCACATAAATCAATATATCAAACAAGAAATAAATAAATCATAAGAAATTATTGATAATATATTTCTTTCATGTACTAACTAGTATGGTGTATGTAGCGTTTTATCATCTTTGTATAGACGTTTAACGTCTCCATCTATATCACCTTCTCTGATGATGCTCTCTTTTTGGTATGCTTGAAGTATGAATTATTTTACATTCACCTCATAACATGTACGTAATTAGATCATATTACATGTTAAACATAAATCAATAATATAATTGAAACAATACATTAATATGCTTAAAATGTTAACACATACATTAATCAACTCATAGTAAGCAATCATGTATCATCATATAACTAAGCAACATTATACTATCTCATAATAATATAAATTTAAAGCTTAGTTAGAAATATAACTAATATCATGGGTGTCCACTATAACCATCAATAAATAGTTGAATAGTTTGTTAGCAAGGAATCTAGATGCAACAACTGATATGGTGAGAGTTCAGAAAAAAATGAAAAGGAATAAAAAGATTAGAGGAATAGCTTTCTGCAAAAAGATAGTTTTTTTCCATTTTCTATGAGAGCCCCCAACACTTTAGATTTGAACCTAATAATTACAAACTAGTGGTTCCCTAAATTTGAAAAGTACTTTTATAAAATGTTGAAGGGAAGATGATTTTAAAAAAGGTCAACACTAAGCTAACCATCTTTCTAGAAATAAAGAGATCCACCAATTTCAAAATAAATTAAATTCATTATTAGTTCATTCTACTAATAAATATTTACAATGCATGTGTATTTAAGGAGTATTCCTCATCTTAACTTATGATCATTAAAGAAATTGTAAAAAACTATAACATTAAAATAATAACTACTAAAAATCATTTTAAAATAATTTGTAAGCATAAAAAATAAAAATAAATTTTAACATAATTTAGTGAAGCTTTCCAATCCAATGGTAAAGTGAAATCATAACATATATCTTAGATTTTAGATTAATTTAATGAGTACTCAAAATTGCTAGCATTTATGGCCATGTGGGAAGCTTGAAACTCCTGTAACCCCACATTTAACTGAATCTTGAAATATGATAGGAAGTGCAAAACTATTTGTTTGGATTATTGGTCCCTACCAAGAAAGGACTTGAGAAATCACTCTTTAATTAATTCAATGCTAATTTAATCAATTTAAAAATATATATTTAAATAATTATTAAAGTTTTATATATAAAAAATGGAATATTTCTTAAGTGTTATCGTGGAATATTATTTCGAGGAAATATAAATCACACTGGATTTTTGAACATATTCCTTATATTTAATACAACTTTATATAACCCTTATGTGACAACAATAATCTTAGCTCAATTTTTAGATTGGTGACCATCTGGATCAGTTATTTTGCCACATATACGGCAGAGAACCATAAAAGCTCCCTAAATCAACAGGAACTAGTAACCAATATAACATGGGAATGATCTTGATTCACAGTAGGACACATTTATATTTAGTGTAACAAAAATGGTTTCCTACAATGACCAATTAATGGGGTGTGTTGTGCCGTAATATTTGTTGAAGAGGAATAAAAAAGTGGCAGTTCTTAATTATTTTCATTTCTACCTAAGGAAGAGTTTAATATTTTATTTAACAACACAATACATATTTTTCCAGATTCTAATATTTATTTGTAGATTATTAGAAGAGGAGAGTCGAAGTACTGGTTGGTTCCAAGTCTAGTAAGAGAGGAAAGGCATAGGGTAAGTCGGTAATATAGTTGTTAAGTGCAGATGGAGGTTTAGGAACATAGACAGTGGAGGCGCAAGGAAGCCCTAGGGAGGGCCTCCAGGGTCGAAGAACAAGTCGAAGCTGCCCATTATTATCACCCATGATAACAATAATGCCATGAGGCCTCTCCTAGTGGAAGTCACCGTGGGATGCGATGTTGGTGAGAGCATTGCACAGTTTGCATGTAGGGAGAGATCGGGGTGTGCATTATGAGCGAAAATGGAATCGATTCCAATGTTACCTTGCGTTAGGCAGCCACCCCTGAAGCAGCCTGTACGTTTCACCATCATTAGATCTATTATCATCATAACAAATTCTTTATAAATCCATATAATCACTGACTACTTTTAGAATACGAGGATAATGGTGGCACCTAAATTCAGAATAATCCATTGGATTTGTCTGCCTCTAGTGGGTATCTGCTAGTGAGTGACTTGTGTGCCATGGCCATTTACACTAATCTCATCAATTACAAGATTTTGCTTCATTTCTACTTAGGATTATGTACAATTTCATCTGACTCGTAACGATGTTTCATTGCACTGCACTGCACGCTTGTCATGAAACATTTAATGAAAAATTCATGGAATTCATATTTGATTAGTAAGGCAGGTCTTAGTGTTTTGGCTTCCCACTGATGTTCATCTTTTCTAACTCATTAATATCATTTTCCGTGCTTTACACTCGTCTCATTTGAATATGTATATTTAAACAGTTTTTAGATTTGGGTTGTAAACAACTGCATCGCTGATTATGACATGTTCTAAATATTTTTTCCTTTGTTTATGATGACATAATGTTTAATACAAGGGTTTCAATTCAAAAATGGTGGTTAAAGCTGGGAACTGGCAGCAGCCGGTGAAGATATATGAAGTTGTATCACACTATTGACCATGTCAGGAACCTTCTTCAAAATATTTAATAGCCTTTCTACAACTCAACGAATATTATGTCAAAGATATTTTACACAATTCACTCTTTCATCAAACATATGAGTCAATCCTTGTTATTCGAGTTACTGCAGGGAGATCATCAGGATTCAGTCTTTCATCAGAGATATTTCATATCAGATAGCTCTCCTCGTTTACGTTATCGAATGCGTAGATTTGGGATTTTAGTATTCAATCTAATGTTTTGCATGGAGTTAATTTATAGGGCTCTTAGTTTATAAACATAAAATCCATTGGTTTAATGTCAACAAATCTGCAATTAGTGAATATTCTAGAAATATTAGTATTGCAACTGAACAGCAGAGGTGATATAATCTTCGGATGGCATAACTTTTAGATACGAGTTTCATTTTGTGCCCACTTTTGTAATCCCCCTACCTATGCATCGTTCTTCCTTGTTGGTTTCAATTGGACCACTCTTTATGACGGATTGAGTGCTTACTTTCTTCTAATTTATTATGAAGCGATGTTGCATGCGGCCATCATAGGGAAATCGTATTACTCTTCATCTTGTCTAGGAAGGTTCTGTGGTTACAAAATCCTGGGCATATGGTAGAGTGTTGAACCATCCATATTTCTAAACAAGTATTTTTAGCTAGACTTGTTAGTGCAACTTGATCGATGTCAATTTTATGATATTTAGTAAATTTTATAGAATTTAAGGCACAATTGTAATGCTCATGTTCATTATTAATCTAACCTCCTCCAAAATATGGATAGATTATTTAATAATGTGTTGTTATAAATAACATCTCAAAATTTGAACAAATTATTGCTTAGTTATATATATTTTAAATAATACAAAAAAAAACAAAAACAAAAAACAAAAAAAAACAAAAAAAACCTTTACAAATATTAACATTTTTAGTATTACAAATCAATCAAAGTCAACATTCTAATTGGTAAGAAATAATAAATTCAACCAAAGGCTATTGAGTCAAATTCCATATTCATTAATATTTTGCAATCATATAATTACAAGGTTGAGCATTTGGCTAATACCACTACCTAGAAGACATGTTACAATGAAAAAGAATAAAATTGTTTTACAATATTAAATTTATATTTTAAGTTCAAATTATCGAAACATGTTCATATTACGAAATACACATATAACCATAAGCACAAACGATTCATTAGGTCATTAGGTATAGCCCCTATGCTACCATTGTTAATAATCTACAACTTACACTTACAACTGTAACTTGTGTAACATATTAATTATTAATAATTTGTTGTATAATAATATATTACTGTGGCACTTTTATTTTCCCCAATCAACATTCAACCACGATTATTGATTATCATCTATTTAGAAAGCTACGTCCACTGCAGATTAATATAAATACAATCGTGGAGGGCTAAGATTTTACGAATTCCTCGGGCGTTAAGAGCTGTTAAGAGCCGTGATGAGTAAGTTTTCATAGATTCTGTGGAATGTGTATAACATTTCACTGGGTCTAACAAAATCGAGCCATCATCAATCTTACAACAGAGGCATCCATGTTGTTCTTATGGATTTTTTCGGCCTTGGATCACTGTTTTTTTCAGGTAATACGATTAATAGTAAACTATGTTTCAATTCTTATTTATGTTGTAAAATACATCAAAATTACTTATGAGCATTGTCAAAGCATTTTTTTTAGTCTAAGCTATCAAATTTCAACAGATACCATGGATGTGTCCTTCATTAGCGATGTCCGATCTGTCTGCCAGAGCACCCCCACATTAACAGATCCCGTAGTGGACATGGACAGTTGCAGCAATTCTAAGGTTGAAATGCAGCCAGCCCTCATTCTCCAGCCTGACAGAGAGTACTCTAACATCGCCTTTTGATGATGTGAAGACCGTTCGTACCAGCGAATTCAAAGGCAAGAAGTTTTCAATTAGGGTTTAATGCAAAATTTTCACTATAAGTACTGCTGCTAAAATTCAATTGACATAGATATAATTTCAGGGCTATCTTTCTTACACTAATAGTTTTTGTTGTTTATTTAAATAATATCAAATATTTTATGTTTTCATAATCCATATATTAATGTATTTTATTTATGGAAAAACTGTATATACAATTTTGATTTTTAAAAAATTTGGACGAAAATCCGTGACCCATTATCAAGAGAGAAAAAATATGTAAAACAACAAGACCCAACACTATTTTAAAATTTCAAAAAATAAGTGTTAAAAAAAATTATTAATATGAATAATAGTTTAGTAGACCCTAATGTGAAGCATCTTGGTTTTTTAATACTTAAATTTTATCATATGACTATATAATTCAATTATAAAATTTTATTGGATGCGTCCTTCATGATGGTTTTTTCCTGCCATAGTTTGTTTTTGCGCCCATGACTTCCAGAGAGGCAGAGCCATGTGAAGAGCATCCCTATATGAAAATAGCTCTTCATATTTTGAGTTTTCCTACCAAATCTTTATCTGTGCTTGCATGTTTCCCTGTAGTTATCGCTTCTCATTTTCTCCATTTTGTTATCTAATTTTCCCATAACTAAGGTTCAATTTTATGTGCTTTGTATTTACAGAGTAGAACTATGAGATATTAATCCATACATTGAAAATTCAAGGTATTCGAAGCAAGATTAATGCGTTTGGGAAATTTCGCTCATTCAATCAATGGATTACCTCTTTTGCCCAGATGTTTTGCCCAGATTTTTCTTTCAATTTCCTAAAGAAAAAGCCCTGCTAGAAAATTATTAATAACAAATTCCATCAGTTTATCTTACTATGAAAGATAAGACTGAATCCTCATAAAAGAGTTTCAAAATTCAAACCCATAAGAATTTTAAGCAACTAATCTTGAAATACATACAGTGAAAACAACTGAAAATTTTCAGGTTCATAGAAGTTACCATATATAATATGTGAACACGCTGTTACATTTCAACTTCCCCATTTGAACTCCTAAAAATGTTTAATAGCACATTTTACAAGGAATTAATCATAAGTAATTAATTCTTGTTACTTGTTCGAGGTTTTATTATTTATTGAATATTGTTAATATAACTAACAAACATGTTATACAAAATAAGATAGGTTTTACACAGTGTTATTATATTTTATTAAAATTTTCGATATTAATATTTTTTAAAATATTTTTAATTTTTATTATTATTTCTCAAAGTTTTTGAAAAAAAATAAAAATTCAAAATTTATATGAATTAGAATTTTTTTATAATTTTTTAATAACTTATATTATATTAGTACATGCTTTCTTTTCTATTATTTATTTATCTTTATCATATAGTTCAAAGCACAATGAGTTTCAATGTTGGAGTAGTTATGAATAATATAATTAAAATGTCACCTAGTTTTTTTTGTATATCCTTAATATTTTCATTTTAATTGATGTAATCAAAATATAACAATATTCTTTGTTCTAATTATAAAAATATTCTCTATAATGTTTCTTAAATTTGCATGATGACATACAAGATGTTTTTATCGTCTTTTAAAACAAACAAGGTCTTCCCAATACAATTAGTATTATTGAGATAACTGACAAATTTGGCATTCAAGGGAAAATTTTCATAATATTATCATACTTCATTAAAAAAATATATATCGATATTATTTTTACACACTCCAGTTATTAATGTTGGGATTAATCTAATCTGAACATGTTTATATTTTTTGTTGAATTTTATAGGCTTCACCAAGAAACATTTAAGCGATGTAAGAGATATGTTTCTCATATTTTATCTTAAATTCAATCATATAATTTGATACTAACATTAGTTTCCTATAATTGAACTATATTGAAAAAAAATCAAAAGCTACTATACTAATAATAAATGGTTTTGATAAAAAGCATAAAATGAGCATACTTTGTGATTTGATTCACAACTACTATGATAACATTTTTACCCTCAGACCATGTTAACCCAATAATTAAATCCATGGAAATATTCTTCCAACAATGACTAGGGATGGATAAACTTGTAAAACACCTAGGGTCTAATGGTTTCACCTTTATTTTATTGACATACCATGAATTGAAACCACATATTTTTGGAAATCCCCCTTGTATCCTTCACAAAAATAATGTTGTTTGATTCTAAGATATGTTTTCAAAATTATTTCATGGCCTCCCTATGAAGATACAAGAAGTTCATGAAGAATATTATTTTTGAGGAGAGAACACTTAAAAATGTATAATCTGTCTTTATAGCACAATGCATTCCCCTTGCATGAAAATTTTTCAGCCCTCCCAAAACCCTGCTAAATATTTTGAATAAAATCATGGGTAGCATTGTCATTCTCTCATTCTGATCTTGTTTCTTGCCAAATAGTCATTGTACATAACAATGTCTCAACTGATTCATCCCTTTAGGATAGTTCTTCTTCCACCATATTCTCTTTTCCTTTTTTATAGACTATTTCAAAATCATATCCTAACATTTAGTAACCCATTTTTGTTGTTCGTCAAATGGAAATCATTGTTCTAAAAAATATTTAAGGCTATCATGATCAGTCTTTTTCTAAAAGTGATGACCCATCATATAAGGTCTCCATTGTTTGACTACATGTAGAATGACCATCATCTCTTTCTCATAGATTGTTTTGAGCATATTTTTTCCCTCTACTTGTCAACATTCAATTGTTAGTGGTATTCCTTATTATATGAGTATAGCTCCTATGCCATATCATGATGCATCACACTCCACAATAAAATTTTAAAACAAATCTAGAGTAGCCAAAATTAAAGTTGTGCACATAGTCATTTTGAACTATTCAAATGCCTTACTAGTTCAATCAGTCCAATGTAAGGAGTCTTTCTACAACAAAGAGGTGAGTTGGGTTGCAATGCTACCATAATTTTTTATAAACATACTATAGTAACCTGTTATCCACAAAAATACTCATAGGTTGTTGAGATTATTGATAACCTGCCACTCCATCATTGATTGGATTTTTTTGATATCAACTTTCAATACTTTATGTGAAATAATATGACCCAAGTATTCCACCTTATGGACACCAAAATAACATTTAGAAGGTTTGATATAAACTTGATGTGGTTCATATGTGGTTCATATGAAGTTGATTGTTGTTCATATTTTTTCATTAACTTATATCCAATTGTGCCCATAATGTTTTCTTGAATGTCTAATTAATGAAGGCATGCCCATTGAGTTACTAGCTTGAGTAACACAAGCCTGCAATTACTGCCAAACCATAAGCTTGCATTTGACATTTATAAAAACATATAAGAATTGGTAATGTTTGGCATGTATAAATAAGGACTTTTGATTTCATTTTATATCCTTAATGACTTAGGAATGGTGGTAAAAGGGATTAATGTTTTTGTTTTTGTTAATTATCTTTTGAACCACGATGGGTTTACAATTTTTTTTGACATGGAATTATATTAAAAACAAAGATTTGTTTTATTTTGTAATGATATCATTTGGATGGGGGTAATGTATTTTTGATTCCCCACCAAACAAATTCCATCATGACATGAATATTTTATCTTTTGGTTAATTATTTTTATTTTTAGAGTTTGGCACATTTGGGGAAAATTGGGTGTAGCTACGAAGATATTTGGTTTATGAGGTAGTTAAAATATGCATGGGAGAAGATGAAAGAGGAAGGAGAGTATTTTTTAAGATAAGCAAGAAAAAATAGGAATATATGGAAGCAAGAGTATGTAATGTAGGAGGAAGTAATGGCATGTGGGGAGAAGAAAAAGCTGGCAAGTAAGCAAGTTTTGGGATTTTTTCCCCTCTTGTGTGGACATTGAACCAAATAAATGTTGTTGATTTTATTTTATGGAAATACAACAAAAGGAGGTGTTTTGAGACAATATTAAAGATAATACTTGAATAAATTATATCGAATTTAGATAAAAACAAATTATGAATTGTCTAAAATATTTTTCAAAGGAGACGTTTGTAATTATTTGTTTCAAATAATTATCTCTCTAGAGATGATATAGAGTACTACTTATTTTGTCTCTTAAGATAAAATATCATTTTTATTTCTCTAGAGACAATATCATTTTTGTCTCTCTAGAGATGATATAGAATACTATTTTTTGTCTCTCAAGAGATAATATCATTTTTGTCTCTTTAAAGACGAGAAATTTTGTCCTAGTTATTGTCTCTATATCTCTTTCGATACAATATGAAATTAATTAATAAAAAAAAAGATGAACTTATTTTATTATAATTAATTAATTAGTATTGGAAATGACACTAGAGTGCTCTAGTGATCACTATTATATACATCTATAGCAAACAATTTGGGTCAAATCTTGTGCTCACAAGTAAGTTCACAAGTATTTTATTAAATACAAAAAAAGAAAATACAAAGGGTGCATAAATGTTGTTAAACCTTCACATATAATTAAAAACCTATATATTGAAAATAAATGAGATGATAAATCATTTAGTAATGACACATATGTGTTTTATATCTTATCAAAATTTCACACTATTTCTTGAATGACTTATTCATATAATGGCACAAGTGAAAGTTTTATAAGTATGGACCATGTATATTGTAATAGATGAATATGCTATTAGGAACTTCATGCCCTATGAGACCACCTTAATTTTATTAATCAATGGTGTTTGGGTAATATAAGGTATAAGGAACTTTTACTGGGCCATGTTTGTTTTCATAAACATGGTTGTTACCATTACTTTCAATAATATTACTCTCAATCTTTATTATGCTCATTTAAAGTATCTTGAAATCTTCTTCTATACTTGCACATACTATTTTATAGGGACTATCAACATTATCAATAATGGAAAATCACTATCTATGGGAATCTAGGTTATGACAAAATAGGGCAACAAATTGCATGTCTAGAATATGGTAAAAACAATAGTTGTTTTGAAATGCTCTTTTTTCTATAAATGTAGCATGATACCCTTGGATCACCTTGTGACCATAAGTTTAAAATAAAAGTTTAGTTGGTCTTGAATACAAGTTCAAGCTATTTTCAATCATTAATTTATCATCCAAGAGGAAAACATTTCAAAAATATAGCATAGTATAATTCAAATCAATCCATACTTGTAGCTATGGCTAGGAGTAATGAACATAACCAATATCCTTTCTCAAAAATTATTTCAAGGAAAACTCTTTATAGCCATGAAATTAAAGTAACCCCAAAGGATAAAAGTTGGGGTATTTTTAAGTAAAATAATAAATTGCATCAAGTTGTTGGGTCGTTGATCTTTAACTTCAGCATGAAGGAGGTCATTTATGTCCTCAACATTAAAAACCAATTCATCAACAAGATAATCTATATTTATAATACTTATAGTAAATTAAATAGCCATATCCTTCAATAGCCTATGTCCTTGCAAAAAGGGCATAAAACAAACAAGTAAATCAATTTTTGGTCTAAACTTATGATAGATTATATGATTAACCTATTATATCTTTTAATACAAACATGGAAATTAACTTCATAAAAAGAAACATAACAATCAATGAATATAAATAGGGATATCATACAAATAAGATTTTTTTTTCCTTCCACATACATCTTGATACATAACATGAAGAATATAATTGTCTATTGGACTAAATATCTTGGAGAACCAATTATTATAACATGACAACTCAGGATGTGACTCTATTGAATACAACAAAGATCAATTTGGATATATCTTGTTTATTTTTTCATAATATGTATACCACATCTGTCAATGGAAGTGACATCAAATTTACCTTTTCTTAGATACATTTTTGATTTTGTTTGGACTAAGGGGATCATCATACTAATATCCATTATGCATTGATAAAATAACACTAGATGACCTTTGACTGCAACATGCAAAGAACCTATACTTTTGGATAATATTTAGACAATATTACCTTTTTGTATGTACTTAATCTCTTTTTGGGAGTAGTCAGGAAATAATCCTTTTCTCTTGAAGAATATCATTTATGGAAAAACAAAAAGAAGATGGAGATTATCATTTATGTAAATAAGAAATGAAGAATAGCCATCAAAGATACTATTAACATATCTAATACTAGGAGTAAATTGAGGACTACTTTGTGATATGGAAAATGTGATATCTTCAATGGAAGAATCTAACTATCATACATAATTGTTTTGGCTACCATTGACCTAAAAATTAAATTTAAATTCATTTGTCTAAATTTTTTTGAAATAATTTCATAAATTCATTAACTTATTAAGATTGATTCTAAAGACACATGAAATGTTTCCATAGAATTTAGATGGAGATCAAAATTCATTTTATACTCAACTCTTCTCCACTCCTCTCCACATCACAAATACTCAATTTAGCAGTGGAAAAGTTGTTCAAACCATGTAACGATGTATGAACAAAGGGAAAAATTATTTCATTGCATATGGAAGAAAACTTGTCCATATACACATTTCACTAATTCACACATCCAATAATCATTAAATCTAAAAGTATCACACATCCAATAATAATTAAATCTAAAAGTAAACAAAAAATATTTGCTTCAACCATATTGCATAGAATCTATAAAAGAGGATCTAATTTGAAGATGTTATGCTTTCATAAAACCTATGATATATCAAATGACGCCTAAAAATATATATTTGAAGTGATAAAATCAAAGGAATTGAAATTTAAAATTTTACCATGGAATTATTTCCTTGCATATAGAAGCAAACTAGTCCATATATACATTTCATTAATTCAAACATCCAATAATTAGGAAAGAAGAAGAAAAAATCAGTAAATCTAAAAGTAAACAAACAATATTTACTTCAACCATATTGCATAGAATCTATAAAAGAGGATATAATTTGAAGATGTTATGCTTTCATAAAACCTATGATATATCAAATGAATCCTAAAAATATATATTTGAAGTGCTAAAATCAAAGGAATTGAAATGTAACATTTTACATGGATTTTATTGAATGGGATGCCAAGGCTTGTCGAGCATTTTTTTTAAAGTACCTTCGCTTCTTCATATATTTTAACATGATAAGCACAAACTCGAGCTTGAACCTTGAACACAGCTCACATAAATTTTAGATGCATACTTTTACATTAAATTACCATTAATCAATTCTTTCAATTGAAATAGAGTCCACACATGTTTCATCTATTTTAATATTCTTCTTGTTTTATGTGTGTTCCTAGTATTAGACATTTAACATTTTGAATACTAACTCCTTTAGACACCTCAGCCATGAGATGGATCTACCATTAAACACCTATCCATTGGCACTACAACCAACACATCCAATCAAAAATAATTATATGAGCATCCCTTGGATTTTAAATTTGAATACCGCACCTCATGGAATATAAACCATTCAACGAGCACAACTTAGACAAGACATTGTTAAGATTGAGCTAACCTTCCCTAAGGAATTTTTCCAAGACCCTATGGTATGGCACATTATATAGGAGGGAAATGTGGCTCCATTCCTTGAGGTGATCAATGGACATCATGAAAATCTATCTCACTAGTTTGCGGAGTCTTGGGAGGAAGATTCTAGACAGGTTCATTCGGGGGGCATTGCTTTTGAAGTCTCAGATGAAATGATTGGACAAGACACAGGGCTGCTCATAAAAGACATAAATCATTACAATCATAGTAAGGTGTCAAACCCAAAAAATATGGTGATTACCTTTAGAGAAGGACAATTTGTTGTGAAGCTTCATGGGGGATTCAAAAGGTAGAAGTTGTCAGATACATGAGGGCAAATCTGCCTCATGATTATAAAATACTTTATGCTTGAGGGTATATTCAAGGTATTTTATTAGTACCACTTTTCCTTGCTCAATCATTTTAGGAATAGAAAGGAGATCATTTTCCCCTTCTTTCTATTGTCCTCTCTAGATAACTCTATTAACTAGGCCAAGGAATCTCATGCTAAAAATCATAACTCCCCCTCATTCCCATTCACCAAGGCCTCATTCTAACATTGTACAACTTATATTTAACCTTGTGCTCACCAAAATATATTAAAGTCTATTTTATTGAGGCCAACCCGTCAACTCTGACTCCTATTGTCAAAGGTAAAGACAAAAAAACAATTGGGACTCCCAAAAGCTCCTCTAAAAACCTAAAGGGGGGCCTCAGGATTGAAGAATGTAGTACTCATGTAGGGACCCCAACCTCTGATTTCAAGCTTAAATCTCTTAAGAAAGATAGTGGAAAACATATAACCCCTAACTAGGAGACCAAGATGGATATGGTGGTGCCCACTAAAAGGGAACACAAGGTTTGGGAGGATGAGAGCAACATGTCTAAAAAGGCTACAACTAGGAAGGATGACTTTGACAGTGTTGAGGATCCCATCAAAGATTTGGGCCTAGGTCCCAAACAAGAGGGGAGTGATTATGGGGGTGGTGCTGAGAAGCTTGGTGGAATAATAGTTCATAGATCCAGTTGTATTGCTAGAATCCCATCCACTCACCCCAAGGGCATTGAAATTTATGATGATTCTGAGTTTCTTGAGGATACCACGGGGGAGGGAGAATATGAAACACCTATTGAATATGTTCATGAGGAGGAAGTAGCAAGCCACTTCGCTGAACTAAACAAGTCTAGCTTAGAGGAGATAGAGGAGGTTGTTGATGATGAAGCTCGTGGCAAGAAAAAGAAGGGAAACTACTCGCTATGACTTATGACTACTAATGAACTTGTGGAGTTCAAAGCTAAGATGGATAAGATGCAGAAGAAATGGTAGGTGACCTCAGAATTTGCTGCCAAGGCTCTTCACCACATGGATTCGGTGTTTGCTGCTGTCAAAGACTTTCATGACAAGGTCAGAGATGTGACGGTGGAAAGCCTTGGTAATTACAAGGACATGGTCAAGTTTTTGGCCAAATATAAGACTGTTGATAGTCCTTAATGGTCCTATTGTTTTTCATGCTTTTGTGTTTCTTCATTTTTTATCTACTATTTGTGCTGATAATGTACTATATATGGCTCATTTGAGGCCTTCTTACCCTGGAGGCTGCTTTGTATAGGGTTCAGGTCCCTTTTTCCTGTTGATCTTACCAAAAAATTAGAGAAAACATTGAAATTGATTCACAAAAAGTGACGATAAATAGAATGTCACTTTCATTTTAATAACTAAAAATTTGTCTTGATGGATAGACCCTAAAGATAAGAAAGGGTGGAAAAATAGATGTAATTTAAATTTTATTAGAATGGGAAATACGTATGCAATTCAAAGTTAACAGTATCTTAGTTTTATTCCAAAGATGGAATGTGGTATTATCTATTGCTTGATAAATTTTGCTCTTTTCAATGCTAGAAGGAATATAAAACAAAATCTGCTAACTCGACCGTGTTATTATAAAACAGAGAACAAAAATCAACCCTGTTACTGAAAATTTATAAGGAAATATTTCTACAGTGTGTCTTAACAATGGTAAAATAACCATTCATTTATTTCAGATTTAGCTCACAAGATTTAAATGTAATAGTATTGCATCAATGAACAAATCCACATGGGTTACATTTAAAAAAAAAACTTTAAGAATAATATAATATTATACATATGTAAGGAAGACCCTCGAAACTCTGCAGAAATAGTGGTGATGTTTATTATGGCCCGCATGAAAATGTACCATAAAAAATAAGACAAACTGTTGATAATAGAGAATGCTCTTTGCGTCAACAAATCCCAACCTAGACATAGAAATATCACTCAATTACATTAGTGTAGCGAAGAAATCAACTACCCAAACAAAAAATGGACATAAAACTATTCTCATAAATAAATATGAATAAACCATCCATCAGTGCTAAAATTGTGAATGGTCATCTCTTTCTTGTTAAAGAGCTATTCCTGTATCAAATAAACAAATGTGAAATACAGAAACATCGTGCAATAATTGATGAATATTCACAAAATATAATTGTTGCAGGCATATTTTTTATGTGATTCCCATAGCACAATGGGCCATAGTAATAATATTTGAAAAGAATGATTTGCGGACATTGGTTGAAGAATGGATAAAAAATGTTAAAATACACGATGCTTATGAAAAATGGATTACTTGAGATTAAAACCTTTGAAATAAAAAAAAAGGAAAAAAGAAATATGACGAAATTAAAAGAGACGTGGACTGTGAACAAAAACTTAATAAAAATTTATTTGTAACCATGAAGGATACGATGTGAAGCTGGATAAATAAAATAGAGAATGAGGAACCGCAAGCAGAGGTAAATTATTCAATCTATGAGGAAATTATTGATGATGAATAAAATGTTAATAAAAAATTATTCGTAACAACGAGGGATAAGATTCAAAGTTGGATAAGGAAAAGGTGAACTTCAAGAAGACGTAAATTATTCAACCTCCAAGGAAAATATGGTTTCTCCTCAACCTTAGATATTAAATTTTGGTTTTAAACTAAATTTTTATCGAATGTTTGTTTACTATAATGGACATGTCGAACAAGATTATCTATGGAACTTCCTAAACAAGTATGATGTCAAATATCGTAATATTTTTATAGCACTTGCTACTATGGACAACACCGACATGGTAAGAGTGTTAAATTAACACTAAGTACTTTATTTTTTAATCAATTTAAAACTTAAAATTTTCGTCTATGATATCTATAATGTTCAAAACTTAGTTCTCGATAATTGATATATATTCTCGTTTTCAGTTCACAAACAAACCAAGATAATTTCAAGAACATAAAAAATCACATTCAAAGACTGTGGGGCACAGAGTGAGGATGATGAGGCTGTCAACCTTCTTATGAAGCATTTCCATATTTGTTTCTAATGAATCACTTTTGTTTGCCTCTTTCTTCAATTTCAGCAGTTCACACCAACTGTTCAACATTTCAAACCAACTGCCTAATAGTCAAAAGTAGATTTTGAAGAAGAGGGAAGCGTCCCAACTATTTTTAACTGTATAATATAATGTATGGAAATATATGAATGTAATAAAGTATTGGTAGGCATGGTCGTTGAGACCACCAAAGAATTTGAAGTCATTATGACTCAGGCCCAATGGCTTAGCACCTTGATGCAATCCTGAGCATAGATCCAAATGAACAGAGGTCTGCCTAGGCACCTTGATGCAGTCCTTTCCTCACTTTCCACTATTTGTAAAATTATCGTAATATATGATTTGGCAAACTAAAAGTATGGTTTTAATTGTATGCAGTTTCAGCGCATGAATTCAAAAATATATATTAACTTTTTTCTTTTTTCTTTTTTAAGAAAGAGATTACATGGAGAATGTGTTGACCTACAAAATCTTGAAACAATATTGAACAGAGTTCTTACCAGTGCCATGTATAACTGTGTTGGTAGCTGCATAGTCATAGAAGTGAGAAATTGTTAGTAAGAGATAAAGTCAATGTCTGTCAGTGGTAGTCACATATAAGAAAATCAAATATGGACAAAGTTTATTGAGATATGTATCCATACACGACAAGATTAGTATAGAAACGAAAGTTTTTACACATCACCCAAACGAAATATTTTTTATCTTATCTACAAATTATGTACCAAGTAATGGGTATCCACAACTCCACATGTTAATCATAATATTTGAAGTAATAGTAACATATGTCAATTAATTCTTGCTTTTCTACTGAAACTGTTTACATGAATCAAGTTCTTCCTTTTCTTTGTCTTTAAAAGCTACATATACATTTCTGCTGAAACCATATTCTTACCTGCTGGCATCGAAGTCTCCCAGCCACCAGGTATTTCCTGAACCTCTTCTACTATATTGTTAAAACTCCAGACGCAAAATCCTATAAAATAGAGAGAAAAGAAGCTCATAGTCTATATTTCATAATCTATCAATAGAGTAATTCCATCTGAATTAAAGAAAAAAAAGTAAACTCGACATAAATGTATATAACAAGAAAGTTGGATATTATAACATAAGAAATTAATCAAACATTACGTGTATCATTAAGATGGATTTTCCCATACCACAGTTAATAGATATGCTAACAATAATAGAAGGTTTAAAATAAGGATTCAAAATCAAGGCAGCAAGACTATATGCAAAGTCCTGCCATAAGGCACACTGCTAGATTTTGTGGGATGATACCGTACTCAATTTCAGGGGCAGAATAATCGATTTTGTGACTTAAAACTGAATATATCTGTCAGACTAATAGTAAACTCAAATGTCCCAGTGTTTGGTGAATAATGTGATAATGAGCAGTCTACTGTAGATAGTCAAATGCAATTAAGGGAGGATTCTACAGGAGTGTTGGTTGTGTCCATGACTTGTGAAACAAGGATAACATAGAAACAAGAATTATGGGCACAAAAATGAGGGAAAAAATGGCCATCTATTTTAAAATAGAAAATATTTAAATGTTTTATAAATAGAAATATAGCACATTGTTGTCCAGTCATTACCATAAGACTGTTCAAATGAAGATGGGGTACATCTATGTGGGACACAGGGTAAAAATATTAAAAGAATGTGATCTTAGGTAATCTTACTCTTGAATTTTCTTAAACCTTTCCCATACTACATAAGCTTCTCCCATAGTGCATAAAGGTAATTTATAACTTCACGTAAGATTTAATTTGAAAGATAATCTGAAAACTATTGAGACAATAAAATTATCAATAGGTTAAGATTTTAAAAAACAACTTGTATTGATTCATATTGAATGATTTAAAATAATTACAAATCTAAATCATGCTTAAATAAGCCTCAAATCGGAATTTAGAGTTGATATGCAAAATTAAAAAAAAAACTAAAATCTAAAAAATAACATCTATTTTTAGTCGCTGCTATTTATAGTAAGTTTCATATGCAAACGTGCATAGCTCTAAAAATCTTATGAAATATTATAAATGCTAAAATTAACCTATAGGATGAAATTCAACTAAAGTTGATATCCAGTCCCAAAAATATACAAATTCTAAAAATAGAAAAAACTCAAAAAAATAATTAAATTGCAATTTCAGGCCCTTAGATGATCACTTATGGCCTCCAAAAATATATAAAAATCATCCCTAAGAAGGTATAACTACTTAGGAAAGCAACAAACTTTTTGAGACGGTCATTTTTGTATGTGAAAGAGCTCAAATGAAACTATAGGTCAAAAGTTATGGCCTCAGGTAGGTTGGCCTATTTTTTTGCATCATACCCCAAAAGAACTCCAATGAAGCAACCACCCAAAAAATATTTACACAATTACACAAGTGTCAATAAGCTATCCAATTGTTTGGTTCAAAGTATTTTTTGTTATAGATTATTTGAGAAAAAAGGTCCAAACCAGGTTTAGTGTGTACTTGAGATTTTCCAAATTAGGAAATAGATCAACTTTTACGTAGTCAAAAGCTCAAGTATATTTGACAAGCTTAAAAAAAAAGAAAATGGCATCAGGTCTAATGTAAGGTATCTTTGACTACGTGGAAATTGCATAGTTAGAACCATTGAATGTCATGGGCATAATTCAAAACTAAATCTCCACAAGATGCCAACATTTATATTTTTTTAATCTATTTTAGGAGATATGTGTGTGTGTGTGGGGGGGGGGGGGGGATATTTACAAATGATTAAAAATGGGAGAAAAAAAAGATAAGAAGATAGTGGATAAGGATAGGTGGTGTTATTAAATTGCAGTTTTTCATTTCAGAAAGCTAACATAAGGATGGGAACGCATATAATTTAGAAGAAGGAAATGTACTTTTCAAATACAGACAAAGATTATAAGTTACATTACACAGATTACTGTAAAATTTTGGTACAAGAAGATAGAGATATGGATACAAATACATCCCCATGTGAATAGCTACACAGGGGAAATAAAACCCAGAATATTAGTCTTGACTGGTTCTCAATCTCATCCATACAAAAAACCCATTGGGGTTCATTTCATTCTAGGGTTCTTCAAAAACAAGTAGGGTTACTTAGGATCCATGAATTATATTTGTTCTACAATAATGTTCACATTCATCCATCGATGATAACATTCAAGGATAAAATTCCATGGATAAAGAGGTCCATAATTGCACATCGTGATGCAAAATGGATTTTGTGGATTGAGTTCAAAGTTGTCGTAACAAACATGGAACTTAAACACCCTTTTGAGAAGTATAAGGAATTTAACATGATTGTTCATGGATGTGAGAAATATGTTTGTGTTAAGAGAAGTTAGTTAGGTGTAATTACAAGAGTATTTTTATTAGAAACTAAGAATGGTCCATGGATTTTATGGAGAGGTGGCCAACCATGGTTCTAGTGAGCCCTCTATATGTACCATTTGCTAAGATTTTATCTGATCTTCTTCCTAATAAGGTTGTGATTGATTTGTATGATCAATTTTTTCTTATATATATAATGATCAAATAAATAGACAATCAGAGATATAAGAATTATATAGAAGATTCTTACCATTTTCTGGTGTATTGGTTAGTTATAGTGGGAAGTTATGATAATGTATGCAAGGGTACGAGTACATGGAAGTTGAAAACCCAATTATAAAGAGAAAATATCATAGAAAAGTGGTAGAATGTACAAGGAGATGATATTATCTCTCCTTGGATTTGTATAGAGGCCATTGCTCAAGTGGTTTGATGAAAACATCTTGGATATCTTGAATGCCACTATTGATAGTACTTTGTAATGTGTAGGGTATTCTTCATAGCCATTGAATACAACTGATATTTCTATTTGCTGCTTACCCTCAAAATGATGTTAAAATAAGATTTAGTCCCTTCCAGAAACTTGGGGATGAAGATGAACTAGATTGAAATGACAGTGCAAAAATTGGAGAGCCTCTCTGTATCCTATACACCTCCAAGCTCTTAAACCTAAGGTATAAACAATGAGAATATCAAATGGTGTTAGAGGGCAATTTTTAAAATTTTATATTGGTAGGGGATCTCACCAAGGTAGTGTACAATGAAAATATGTAATAGAGAAGCAGAAATTTTTGATAAGTGTAATGGGTGAAGACCTATCTTAGAGTCAAAATTCACCATGGTAGCCTCTCTAAAGGTACTGTGTGATTGCCAATGATTTGAGTCATCTCAACCAATGTTAATAATTTTAAAAATGGCCAATGCAATAGAGAGAATTTTAATCTATTTAATCCTTAATGGTGGCTATAACTATAAAATCAGAATCTAAACCATATTTAGCAAGAACCTCTGATTAGAGCCATCATAATTCCTTTGCTTGATCGGTAATTACAATTCAAATCGAATCATAATGAGATGATGGATAGATAACTTTTTGAAGAGTATCCTCAACTACATGTCCTACAAAATAAGTCTCCAAAGGATCTACACGTTCTATTCTTGAGAAGAAGAGATTTTAAATGAATGCATGGATTTAAATAAATAAAAATTAGAAACGCTGAGAGGATATATGGGGTAGTATGATTTCTTGATAGATTTGGAATGCATCATGAGGATATGTGACTACTTGTCATTTGATCTATGGTTAAGATAAAACCATGGCTAGTAAGTGGGAACATAGGAAAAAAGTACCCATCCCCTCAATATGGGCCCCTGAATCATCCTAGGAGAGCACCTTGGGTTTGGAACCTATAATAGACAAGAACATGGGTGTAGCTAGCACATATTTACATAGGAAACTAAGCTAATTCTAGAATAAAAGCCTATATAATATGAATACTAATAAATAAATATACATATTAGAGTAATTATTTACATACTTATTGTTGAATCTTTAATGGTAGATGTGAAGGAAAGAGATGTCAGCACAACAACTTCTTAGTGCATGCAATCAGTGGAGGACGTACCTATAGTGATTAGTATAAATATCATCAAAGCCAATGAGATAGAACCCTAATTTTACCTTCCCCTAATTATTCTCCCACTCCCCTAGAAAAACCAAATTTTTATTTAAAAATAAATTAAAAGAAGGAAATTAATTTTGTCTCAAAACACCCCCCCCCCCCCCCACTTTCTAGTAGAGTGGAAAAAATAAAGGGTTTGATTTAATTTTTAGATGCAAACAATAAAATGATTGTTTGAATGATTTAAGGTAAATAGACTTATTGATGAGCCTGCAAAGTTTCTAACTTGGTCCAAAATTGATATTTACCTTTCATATAATAGTGAGTCACTTTAGTTTTTATTGTAGTTAATTAAAAATTATATGTTTTTAAATCTAAAAGTGAAATATTATTTTAAAACCCATAAAATCTCTCATTTGTATTTTTTGACTTGGAAAGAATAAAAATACTTAGATTAATTTTTATTAGATTCATTTAGATATCCATAGGGTTTAAGATGATGCATAACCATTTATCTTGATTTTCCCTTTGAGTAATTCACCTATTTTAATGAGGCTGCATTTTTTTCATGCCTAGGTTTTTATTTCTTACTAGTTTAAACTACCAGTTTGAATGGGATTTGAGATTATTTTTGTTGAATAAAATAATTCTTTGTGCTGGGTTTACTTACCCTCAACAAATACATTAGGGTTTGTTGGGCCCCTTTTAGAGCTAAGTAGTGGACCCAAACCAACTCAACGAACACCTAGGCATGAAGCAATCATGGCAGATGATTTTAATGTTGTCTTCTAGTGGCACCAACTAATTGGCAGCTAATAAATCTATCTTAAATAAATCAACATCATCAAGTAGATGCATAGGACAATGACTGGCTATTAAAGATAAGTAGTTCCTTTTTAATCAAATAAAATTGTCAAGTGGGTATATGGGATAGTGACTATGTATTAAAGACAAAGAGTAGTGGAGGTGATGGGATGTGTACCTCTAGTGCTAGCTTAGTGATCAGTGTGCTCCATTCCCCATGATCTTAGGACACTATGAAAACCTATAAAAAGAAGCCAAGTTTAGTTGGAGAGAGAGAGACGAACTAGAGTTGTGAAGATCTGGCGAAATGCTTCTAGATAGTTGTCATTAGCATTAGAACTTAGTTTAGGATGCTTTTTGATGCTCCCCTTTATAACACCAAGCTCATTTGTGGGCCTTTGGGCCTGTAGAAGCTTAAGTCAAGCTTATGCTCAATTTTATTGATGTTATTTATATTTTTGTTTAATGTATTTAATGAAGAATTCTTTGTGTGAATGTTTGATGGATTAAATGTTTTAAGTCCTTAGAATGTATATTGAGATCTCATGATTTTTTAACCTAACTCATTCATGATAGACCTGTATATAGCAATGAACCTTGCACTCATGATAGGAAGTACATTAAGTATGGTTAAGACCTTATGCCCTGAAATGATACCCACACCTAAGTACAAGTCTATGCCTAAGTCCCTTAACTAGATATCCAATTGGCCCTCAAGATCCATAATGCCATTGAGCCCATGAAACCCAAGGCTTATGCCCATTAATACACAACCATCATTGAACTAACCCCAACCCTTTAAGAATAAAGTTTCACCATGGCACAACTATCCCAACACAAACAACAGTCCTTTCTTCACTACACTTTGAGTGAGAACATAAGGATTGTTCCTTATGTATATTGATGTCAGTGCAGTTGAGTGCTAAATGTTGAGTGCCATAGGATTAGTCAAGGCCTACACCCCTCTAGAAGAAGCCTAAATCTGACTTGGACAATTAGGGAAGTAGATGACTAGGCCCATGACCAAAATGCTTATTTTTTTACAACATAATGGTTCCATTTTGAGGACTATTGAATTTTATTGCTACAATGGTGCACTAGTAGAATCCTCCAACTCTTCTTTGAAAACATTGAGCACTAGCTAGAATGAGTGGAAGACAAATTTCCACTGAGGCATCTAACTTTTAGAGGGAAGAACCCAAGGAAGTACATCTAGAATCACTTGTATGATACCATGTACAATGCTTTCTTTGTAAACTACCAGAGCAAGTGTACCATTGATTGGCTACTTATGAAACCCATAGAAGTCAAAGTTATGGACAACACCTAAAGTGGATGAAAGAGAACGTAGAGAGAATTAAAAACTTAGATGCCATCTGGACTAGAGTTGTAGACAAATGGTGGCAAGATGCACTAAATAACTACATGCTTGAATTTATGATATATACGTACTCCTACCCTAAATAAGTAGAATACTAGTTATTATAAAATCCTAGAGGTGAATTTGTGAAATAACTCAGCACCGAACTCAAGAAGTTGATGGTGGATTATGGATTTGAAATTGTGAGGATGGAAGGATAAAGTCCTCTTGTGTATAGGCATCACAATGGGGAAGAAGGGGATGTGTAGGTGAGGTGTAATGGAAGAGGATGAGCATATTAATAACCAAGATCTTTAAAGATAAGTTTATAATGAGAAGAGGCATAGACTGATAAAATATTTAGAACCAAGAAGTGCTGAGAGGACCCATAATAAATGAGAAGGGTATGGGGAAGGATCTCTTGAATGGTAGTCATGCCTAGAGGAAGGAGCTCTTGAAGCCTTGGAACAATATCCATAGTTGATGGGTGAATGTTTAAGATCCCTTTAGAACTTAATCATTGGATATGCATCAAATGCACCTACCCCATTTGAACCTATGTTCCAAGCTCATATATTAGATCCCCCATAGGAAGATAGAAGATTAACAACTGACCTCATTTTCAAGTCAAATTTTGATCACATTGCAAATTTAGACTAGAATTTTATGATTGAAAAAGTTATCACATATGAGGAGGTAAGTGAAGATACCTCTAAACCTCAAGGTGGTAGCTCGACTAGATAGAAAATGAACATAATGACCCTAGTTTAGCCAATGTTAGTTACACAACTTGGTAAATATCCCATAGGGAGTGACCCTATGGCACTAGTCAAAAGTATGATGCCATCATCTTCTATGGCACCAGTAGTAACTACTAGACCAACACCTAGCCTAGTGGCTTGAGGCCTTGAAGGACCAACTCTAGGACAAGTACCAGGAGGACAATCTCCCCAGGTACTATCTATTCCCCAACCCCATATCTATTATGATATGGTTATGGGATTTATAGAGTATCAAGGCATGGATAACACCACAAAGCATGTGTTCAAGTGTGAATTACAATGGCACACTCAAGGAATAACCTAGTCTGAACATAAGGCAACCTAGTTTATGACAATTTTTTTTATTGTACCCATACTTAGTAAGGAATTGTTTTCCTATTCAAGCTATGGTTGATTATGACACACTTAAGGGATCCTTTTTGAAGGAGGTTGATATACTTGAGTCTGAGTAGTAGAGCATTACCACACTCAAGGAGATCAACCAGGGATTATCAGAGAGCATGTGTTTATATGATGCTCGATTCAAGACTCACCTTTCTAATCTCTGTCAAGACATTCACCCCTCCCAACATGCACAATGGTTCATTGGAGGATTTCTAGTGCCTTTCAAAAGGTTACTATCCATGAAAACGTTCATAAACCCTTAGGAAGTGCTAGAAGTCATTCTCAAGGTTGAGGTGGTTGGGAGTGCTAATACAAGCATTAGCCCATTCATAGAGGCACAAATTGTATCTATGAACTCCCAACTTCATAAGTTAACCACTAGCTTGTTTCAAGATGCTTAAATAAGGCTATGATGCATAGTGTTAGGTGACCCCTTATCCAACGGAAGCACAATTGATTACTTATATATGAGCAATTGAACACGGAATTATACCAGAATGATTAAGAAACTAGAAACATGAGACAACAAAGAATTTGAGAGACAATACACACACTTGTATTAGATAATACTAGAAGAAAATATAATAAGGAAGATGCCACTTCTCCCTCCACCTCAAAGGCTTGCCACACCTCAAGACCTTCTTCCCTCTCTCTCTTGCTCAACACAAACCCAACTCTACAACCTGAGTTGCTATCCCTCCTTGAATGCTTCAGCTGATCTCCTTGACCTTACACCTGTAGATCTCCTTGACCTTGCTTGCTTCAATGCTCTTACTTGATCAATATGATAATTACAATACATGCCTCATGGGTCTTTAAATAGAATCCCATGGTTACAAAAATAGAAATCTAACTACTAAAATTAGACACACAGCTCGTGACTTAAATTAGCCCCTTAGCATGCAAACACTCGGTTTAACTAACTGACTATTCGTCAACAGCAGTTCTAGACCGTACAGGCGACCGACGTCGATCCATGCTTGTCTGGTGCTGCCAACTTCGGCTGACTCTCTACCATCGCCAGTTTCCTTCTCCACTGCACTTGACCGATGTCGGTCATACTGCCGATGCCGGTGGCTCTGGTTCTTCAACATCCTTTTCTTATGTGTGCAAATAGTTGAAGCTTTTAGCTCCACACCCTAACAATCTCCCACTTGGAAATAAACAGTTGCAACTTGTACCTATACCTGTACACCATCTATTTTGTTCCTTTGGCTCTGTATCCCTCTTTAAAGTCACCCTTGAAGACCAACCACCACGCAAACCTGTGATGCTATACCTGTCACTTATGCCACAAGAATTTTGCTGCTCCCAAATTCTTCATGACATACTTCTGAACCAACTCTACCCTTAGCTCAGAAAACTCCCTGTATATGAAACCCTGCAAAAAGTAACACAATACAGTGACAAGATAATGTAGCTAATATTATCCAACCTGGTAAAGATAAAAATACAATGGTCAAACCTCCATTGTCTGCAGCCTAATCAAGACCATATACCATAGCCTTCTGTCTCAGATGTCCATCCACTCTCTTCTCTAAAACGGGAATCCATCTCTCTATCCAGCTGACAACTCCACCAACAAATACTTGTTTGGCTCTACTCCAAGGACTCACACTCCTCATCCATGTCAAGCTCCCACTATTTCTGGATTCTACCTACATTGCTTCTTCTGTCTTCCTAGTTCTAGACTATCAATAAGCAATATAAAGAAGGTGAACAACGAATATGAGGTTCACATACCTTTTTTGACCTCTGTATGGGTGTTTGAGACTCCTTGACAACCAACTGTCCACCCATCATCTGTTCCAGTGATCGATCTCAGCCATCTCCCAGTCTGCTCCCGACCGATGTCGGTTCCCTGCACTGACCCTGACTACCGACGTCGTTACCCCTGGCCGACGCCAGTGTCCCCCCTGCCGACGTCGGTCCTGATGACTGACGTCGGACTTCACTTGCTTGACCTACCGACCCTGCTGGTTTGCACAAGACTGATGTTGGTGTTTGACTGATCAACATCGGTTCCTATGTGTTCCCGTGAGTGATGAATTCTTCATCTGCGAGCTCTTCTTGGATCAGATCTCTGTCCATGCTGCCTTGCTCAGATTTATTCAGTGCCTGTAACTGTTCTCTAGCCTTCATCTCCTCCAAAAACACCAAGACTTCCCTGTTCTTGTCAAAAGCCTCAAATTTCCTTTTCCTGCAATGAATTCTATCTATGCTTTCTGAATTTGAACACATACCTTTTGAGTCAAGAACTTCCATTCCCTTCCTATTCATGTGACCCAGCCTCTTAGACCACATCTTTGAATCTGTACCAGAAGTAGAATCAGTAGTACAAGTAGATAGATAAAGAGTACCTACTTTCTTACCTCTTGCTAAAACAAGTGCTCCCTTGGTAACCTTCCAAGAGTCCACTATGAGGGTTATTGTGCATCCCTCATCACCCAACCTTCCTACAGAAATCAAACTCTGCTTCAAAATTGGAACATGCATGACCTCCTTCAACACCCATGTGTTGTCAATCTACAATCTTAGCTGCACTTTCCCTTTGCCAACTATCTGACAAGGCATACCATCCCCTAAATAGAGCACTCCAAAGTCTCCCTATTCATACTCATGAAACAAATCTCTATTTGGGGATGCATGAAAAGATGAACCAGAATCTAAAATCCATGATCCTATCTGACTATCCAAAGAAATTATGAGAGCATCCTGTACCACAATATTTGCATCCTTTGCTTCTTCAATACCTGCATGTTGATTCTCTTTATCTCTCAACCAACACTCCTTTGTATGTCCTTTCTTTCCACAAAACCAGCAGGTAATACCTTTGGACTCGGATCTCCTTCTCGACCTTGATTTCCCTTGCTCAATCTTCTCCCTTTGCCTTCCCCTGCTTTCCACACTTAGAGCATTCCCTAATGATTCACCTGTGCTTCTCCTGCGTATTTCTTCATTCAAGATCACACTCACAACATCATCAACTTTTAAGATTTTAGAAGCAGATGCAAAATTACTTACTGCCATAACCAAACTGTCCCAACTTTCAGGCAAAGAACATAAAATCAAGAGAGCCTTTACCTCATCATCAAAAACAATATTGACTGAAGCTAATTGGTTTACCAAACCATGGAAATCACTGAGATGAGTATGTACCGATCCACCTTCCTGCATTTGCAAAGTAAATAGCTACTTCATAAGGTATACCTTATTAGAAGCTGAGGGCTTTTCATATAAATTTGTCAAGGACTTTATCAACTCTTCCATTGTCCTGCACTATGATAAGCTGAAAATCACAGACGCTCCAAGGCTCAACCTTATGGAACCGAGAGCCTTCCGATCAAGAACACTCCATTCTTCATCCTTCATATCTGTGGGTTTGCATGTAACCCCGCCCAACGGTAAGTACATATCCTTTTGATACAGATAGTCCTCAATCTGCATCCTCCAGTGTTGATAATTCTTGCCGTTAAACTTCTCCATTTGTAGCTTACTTTCTTCTGCCATTGCTGAACTCCCACTCAATTAGAAAACCCTGTGAATGACCTGTAATCAAAAATAATAACCTACTTCTTGCAAATCGTAGCTTTGATACCAACTGTTAGGTGACCCCTTATCCAACGGAAGCATAATTGATTACTTATATATGAGCAATTGAACACGAAATTATACCAGAATGATTAAGAAACTAGAAACATGAGACAACAAAGAATTTGAGAGACAATACACACACTTGTATTAGATAATACTAAAAGAAAATACAATAAGGAAGATTCCACTTCTCCCTCCACCTCAAAGGCTTACCACACCTCAAGACCTTCTTCCCTCTCTCTCTTGCTCAACACAAACCCAAATCTACAACCTGAGTTGCTATCCCTCCTTGAATGCTTCAGCTGATCTCCTTGACCTTACACCTGTAGATCTCCTTGACCTTGCTTGCTTCAATGCTCTTACTTGATCAATATGATAATTACAATACATGCCTCATGGGTCTTTAAATAGAATCCCATAGTTACAAAAATAGAAATCTAACTACTAAAATTAGACACACAGCTCGCGACTTAAATTAGCCCCTTAGCATGCAAACACTCGATATAACTAACTGACTGTTTGTCAACAGCAGTTCTGGACCGTACAGGTGACCGACGCCGGTCCCTGCTTGTCTGGTGCTGCCGACGTCAGCCGACTCTCTGCCGTCGCTGGTTTCCTTCTCCACTGCACTTAACCAACGTCGGTCATACTACCGACGCCGGTGGCTTTGGTTCTTCAGCATCCTTTTCTTGTGTGTGCAAACAGTTGAAGCTTTTAGCTCCACACCCTAACACATAGACTATGAGATAGAGGGTCGTAATAAAAATAACTACCCTTAGAGGAATGTTCACACACTAATTTTTAGCTATGAAGTTTATCATAGGGTGCATGATGTTCACAAATTCTCCTAGTTGCAATATGCCAATCAGGTTAGCACAACCATCTATTACAAGTTGTGTGATACCTACACTCACAACATAGGTGACTATTATGTAATTTATGAGATACATCAAAACATGGAGAGAGGCACATGGCAGGAAGCTATAGTATCTAGAGGATAGATGAACCAAGGAAGTGAGGGTTATGGCCAATAGAATGTTGGTTATGGGAACCAAAGAGGCATCATGGGGTGAGGTGGAGGGCATTGTAGAGTAATATTCCCACCATGATCATGTTATATTTATAGTTCAATCGAGCACTATCAACATGAATACCCAACACATCTAATGTGAGGGTATTGTTGAGGACCACATGTAGTCAAGGAGTGTCCTAAATTGTACAAAAAGCTAACCCAAGGCAAAATGTGTGTTGATAGGGGTGTAGGGATGATCTAGTACAAGCCTAAAGATATGAAATTAGCTCAAAAGGTATATCTAGTATGCGTAGAGTTAGTCAAAGTACAGGTACCCACATAGAGTGGGTTCACCACTTAGTTGCCAACTACACCAAAACAAGATCTATGCCTGAAATATGGTAAACGAAGCCACATCAAGTGCATAACATGGCTTGAGCAAAAATATGCATCCTATCCTAACCCTGTGCATCAAAAAGACATCCTATACTAAGCCATGAGCGTAACACAAAATTTACAAGGAGACCTCCAACTGGATAGAGATATTAAATTATAGGATACCACCTGACACAAAAATAAGCATAACCAAAAGGTTGAAGTATAGGAGCTGACATATATCATGTGCCTCTTATAAATGGATGGGATGTTTCCCCTGCTAAAATTTTATCTTAGATCACATAGGGAGAAATCCAATTGAAGCCATTGATCCCCACATAATTAAAGTTACTATGCCACATATGAAATGAGTGCATGAAGTAAGACATACTCATAACACAGAGTATGACCAAGAGTTACTAGTAAATTCCACCATCGATGGATGGTCCACCTGTGAGGTACTAATCAACACTCACCCAGAGGTCAATATCATGACCAAAAACTCATGGGATAAGATGGGTAGGCTAGCATTGAGGCATTTTCCCATGTATATTTCATGGCTAACAAGACCTGATCACAACTGATCATATTTTTTCAAGGCACCATTATAGATATTATGGGAGTTGAATTACATTCTAACTTTGAGGTTATTGATTTGGATGAATAGGAGAACTACCTAGTGCTTCTAAGAAGGCCTTGGTGCTATGCCAATAATGTAGATATGTATTTTAAGAAGTGATACATGGCCTTTGAAAATGGCAAGGAAAGGGTAGTGATCCCCCTTTCAAGTGGCCAAGGACCCCCTATGTGGAGAGCATTGATATGGTAGATAATATCAACCATATATATAAAATCATGGTATAAGGCATCAAGAATATCCATCCTTTTGATTAAGGAGTGATTTCCTAGAGGATGGGTAGTCAACCTCAAAGATGACTAATGTTTCTTGTGATTGATAGGTTGAAGAGGTGTATGAGGCCACTAGGTCGTAGATGCCTTTTGGTATGTGCAAAGATGTCAAATCCTATCATAATGTGTTAAGTCTAAATTGGTCATGACCCAAAATGATGGGACCTATGCCATTAGGAGAAAGGAAAGAGGTTAATTCACTTGAGCAAAGGTAAGCTTGCAATGCTCCCAACATTTGAATGGTGCAACCCAGTAGAAAAATATATAAACAACCTTGAAGTATGCATCCCTAAAGAGGTAGACAAAATGGGTGAACTAGTGTATACCTTAAAAAGCACTACCATACATTCAGAGGTCTAACTTGCCAACCTCAATAGAAGTAAATGTGGTTATTTGTACTAGATTTAGGAGTAATAATGAGAATTTGGATGATTATGTGAAGAGACATGGACTGACTGTGGCATGACTACCCCTAATAACTTATGGATATATGCTTTTTATAAGACTCTTAAGACATCGACGTGAGCATGGTACATGGTCAACAAGATTCGCAGAGAGATAACCAATTAGGAGGCCCTTTATGAGAAGTTTGTGCACACCTTCTCCTTTTCCTCATAAAATTTAGAGTTGTTCATGCCACTCCAAGTAATTCGGAGGGTAGTGTTTGAGGACACTACAATCCTTGAAAAGCTCTTGAAAGACATGTTCAAGGAAAAAGGGTTGGTGCTCCTAACTTTGTTTGAGGAACAAACTCTCAACAACAACTCAAGTGAAGAAGATGATGAAACTTAGAAGTGCTACTGTAAAACACAAATTGATAGAATAAATCTCATGTGCCAAGTAGATGATAGTGCTGCGAACAAAGAATACCCCACTCATCTTCATGTAAAGACAATAGAGGGAACTCAACAATTTGAGGACTCATACCAAGAGAAAAATGATTCATATCATGCACCACTAAATACCATCAAATGGGACATCAGTGTAGGAGGAGAGCCAAATATGACCACTCTAGTCACCTTTTGGTCTGATGTAGAGCTAGCACACATCATAGACCTCCTGAAGGAGTTCTATGATTTTTTTTCCAAGACTTATCAGGATATGAAGGGCACATACCCATACCTTGGGAGGATGAGCATAAAGTTAATAGATGGTGTAAGGCCAATAAAAAAACACCCCTACATGATGAATCCTAACCTTTATGCTAAGGTCAAAACATATATCAATAGAATGCTGGCTAGAAGGGTCATCTTCCATGTGTGGGAGTCTGAGCAGTTAATCCCAATGGTAACAAGCATCAAGAAGGATGAGAACATCCATATTTGAATCAATTAAATAATATTAAATTTTTCATGCATCAATGACCCCTTCTCGATTCCATTCAATGATGAAGGCTTGGAAGGCATCATAGGTTACAAAATCTAAACCTTTACTGATGGGTTCTCTTACTACCACTAATTCTAGGTTAAGGAGGAGGACAAGCCCAAAACAACCTTTGTGACTAAATGGGGTTTTTTTGCTGATAATATGATGCCCTTTAGACTCAAGAATGCACCAATAATGTTCTCTATAGTGGCAATCATCGTGTTCAAATATTTCATCCATAGGTTCTTCCAAGTCTATCTAGATGAATGGATGACGTATGGCCTTGCCAAGGACCATTATGAAAACCTATGCCTAATGTTTAAGAGGTACATGTAGCTTCAGATATCCCTAAACATGAATAAATGCATCTTTGTAACACCATTTTGAACCCTAATCAGGTACATCATCTATAAGGATGGTTTGCTCATCGATCCAATGAAGACTGCAAATCATCATTCAACTCTAGACTCCTTCCATTAAGGTATGAAATACAAGGTCCATCCTAATACATGCATGCTTATAATATAATAAATATTTGAACAATTAAAAACTAGAGACCATTAATATAGTATTAAAAGTTCCAATCTATATGAAAGCGTGTCATCTATTAGAGCAAATTTGATATTACATTGATATCAACCTTTATTGAGGATTTCAAGATGAATGAATTAGTATAATTTTTTATGGTTATGATTTGGTTTGTTGGACATTCATAATAAAGTATTTTTTACTCTTTAATATTCCATTAGAAATTAAATTGGGTTTTAGATAAAGTTTACATATCATTTAGGTTTGAAACATTGTGTAGTTTTCATATTTATACATGCATAGACCATAATATGAACATGTAGTTATAATGATGAAGTGACACTTATGGGTCTCATTTAATACATGTCTTAGACCATGTAACCCTTTTAATACATATTATAATATTCAATAAAATTCAAGAAATAAAAATCATATATTTATTAGATTTAAAAAATATCAAATACCATAAGTACGAGAATAAAAATGACATTGTAAACCAATAAAAAAATTCACAACATTATATGTGGATTATTCATTCAGAATTATCCCTAGACTCCAACGCTCTTTTCAAGCTCCACTAATCCCTTTGAAAAAATGTAGGGGTATGGTTATATAGGCTAAAGACCTACCTAATCCCATTAAGTTATTTACAGTCATTTACAACATTTAACACAGTTAAGTGTGACACAAGTATTGAGTTTCTTTCACAAATTGAAGGTACTAATACATTATAATGTAATGCATGACAAAATAGTACATCACATGGATTATTAAATAGATCCTCTTAAAATTTTCATGATCTATGAAATTAAATTTTAAATAGTTAACAATGGTTCATTCATAACACATCAAAAGGATATATGTGCTTGAATCAAGTGTGCACAAATATAGTCACATGAAGGTCACAACCTTCAAAGTCTAAGTTGGAAGACTTTGTAACTAACAAATTCGATGAAAAAAATAATTCTCATTGATCTTCATGTCTGATCAATAACATTACACATATTACCACATGCACTCAAAATAATGTTGGAGACTTACCTTAATTGGGTTTGTTTTATTCCTTTAAGTTTATCTTAAGTCTCTTGTAGGTGTGCATTTATTATTCCTATAAATATTCTTTATCCCATATATATGAAGTGGCTCTCACCTCTATTATACATTTGTAGCATTTAGGAGTTGCTTGCACAAGTAATTCCTCCCACCCCTATATATCACACACTCCCCCCAACTCTCTTAGGGAATAAGACATGTGGAACACACCAATGAAACCTTGTAAGGTCATGATGAAATTCTTGTAACTCCCTCATCCTTTTTCTTGCTCTAATTAAATATCTCTCTCCTCATCTATTTTTATCTAGTCACGTTTTGGCTTGCTCTTGCATTCTTGTGATGTTTTTTTGGTTTGAGGACATTTTTCTATCTCTCTTAACTTCTTATTGCTATTGTACTTAGAGATCTTATTTCCACAGTGTCTAATGTTATTGTGTAGCTTTTCTCCATTTGATGGTTTCTACAGTTGTCACTCTTGTCTCAACTTTGTGCCCTGATTCTCTCTTAAATTGATATTCTCTCTTTTTGTATATTTTTCTCCATTCCTTCAATGTTTTAATGTCGATCTTGAAATAATTTAATATGATTTCAGAGTTATAACTTTTTTAACATTGATCCTTGAACTTTTATAAGTTTTGGGTGGAAAATTAAGCTTTTTGAACAACTTTTGACCACAATCTATTAGTTTCTAATCTCCATTTGAATGCTTAACTTTGTGATTTGTATTGATGATACAAACTAATACTCAGTTCTTATTTTTTATATTTCCATTCATTCTTTTGGTTTTGTTTCGTATAGTTATTTGCTTTTGCAATTTTTACCTGGCTGGTTCTAGTTTTTAAGTATTCTTTTTTAATTATTTGTAGCACCTGTTAGCAAGGTTATCTTAGCTAAGCATTGTCTATTTAAATTAATCATGATTTAATCATAGTTTTTATATTTCTTTGTGCCTTTATTTATTGTCGACAGTGTCGCTTAGTAGTGGAACATTTAATCCTTCAATGTTCAGTTTGTAGACATTTTGATGCTACTCTTGTTGTAGCACTTGGACCTTTTTTTTATTCCATTCATTTTTTCGTAGCTGGCTGAACATCTACCTTCATCTCAGTGCTTTCTACTCTTATGGTGTTTTTTTGTTAGCAAGAGATCTATCTATCTCAGCATAGTTATACTAAGTATTATCTCAGCTTCGCCTCTTTTTTCCATATAGCTTTTATCGTATATCGGCTCAATTCATCTGTCCGCATTTTTCAGGTATTTGTTCCTTTAAATGCCAATTTATTCTCTTTAGAAGCGCATTTAATTATTTTTCAGTTCTAGCTGTAGCTAATTTGTTTCATCTCTGGTTAGATTTTTAGCGTATTTATTTTGCCTGGCGTTATACATTGATTCCACGACACTTTATTTAGCATATCTTTTTTTTATTAAACTAACGTTTTAACACTCAAAATAGTTTTTCCGTGACTGAGTGGATTTGCATGTTTCTCTCTTCTCCCTTCTCCTGGTTTCGCACAGGTTGTGTTTCTTACTGGTTATATATATATATATATATATATATATATATATATATATATATATATAATTATAATGTTAGAGCGCCTCAATAAGATATTTCTTAAAACACCAAAACTGTCATATTTATGCAACGCTATTACTATGTATGGCACTTGTGCTAACAGGCAGTGTTAATTTTCTTTCCTAGTGGCAGTTCTATTTATGAATTATTATATAATATTTTTCATGACTGTTTAAATCTTGTTAGTGCTATCATTATGCTTGTAACATTCTGTATAACATTATTTCGTTCAATCTTTGGACGACGCTTCGAAGAGTGCTTTAACTTTTGTTATCCTTGATTTATCACGGGACATAAGATTTTAAGGAAATCCAACTTTGAAATTGGCGTTCAATTTTTTTCTTCATGCATTAACACTTTTTAAAATCCACAAAAGGATTTTTTTTTAAAAATTTTGTTTGATTTTTTCTTTTTTAAAAGAACGTTTTGTTTTATATGAATTTGAAAAGGTTTTATTTAAAAAAATAAAAATAATAAAATAATAATAAAAATTTGTAACTAATGCAATGTCCCAGATAGAGGGATTTTCAGATTAATGATTTTGTTCTTCTATGGAAGGAAAGATGTGAACCAAAGGGTAGTCATAAGAAGTTTGATTCTTTGTGGAAAGATCTGTTTAAGATTCTTCACTTTTGTGATGACAACACACATTATTTGGTTTACATGGATGTCACTCATCTTTTGCTTCCTTATAGTGGGCAATATTTGATGCTTTTTAAGTACTAGAGACCGGTTTTATAGGGATATATTTTAGTTTTAATATTTTGGTTGTATATGCTTTCTTGTCCTTTACTTCTCATTTTCTATTTTGTTTGTTTTCTTTCCTTTTCTTTTTTTAATTTCTCATTCTTGTGAAATTTTCCATTCAGAGTGACTTTGTATTCCAACTCAATGATCATGCAAATTAATCTTTTGTAAACTTAGAAATTTTAGAGTTCATTTTTGCATTCATCAAATGCAGATCCCTAGTTAGAACCATTTGTTGTCAACCACATTTCATCTACATTTCAAATTTGGGGTAACCCATGTAAAAAAACTTGAAAATCATGTGAAAAGCCAAAGTAGAGTGTTTTGGAGAAAAACTTAGTGAAGTTTTTTTTTCTCCAAGGTTGGTTTTCCAAGACTACAATGTAGTCATTGGACCCCAAAGACTGCAAAGTAGTTGTTTATCCCCAGCGCGAACCTCATTAATGAGGGATTAGTCCTACACATGTTGGGGTCTTTTCCCCACTATCTATTTAATTAAGTCATTTTTTATCATTTTAAATCACGTAGATAATAAGATTTGAAGCTTCAAGATCACGTTTCTTCACTCTCGAAGATTTTTCATCATTCCTAGGTGATTGGATGTTACTTATATAAGGATTTATTTGAGTTTTCTCCTCATCAAAACAAATATATTTTCAAGGTGGTTTATATAGGTTTTTTCCTTGCAAGTGTTACATTTTCCTTTCATTACTTCACATTTACTTTCTCTAGCCATTAGTACTTCCTGCCTCATTGGATTCTTGATTAAAAAAACTTGGGAGCCTTTATATCTTCACTTTTACAATGTTGGATTTTTCTACTTGCCTTTCATCAAGAATTTTCAATTTCTATGTACATTTAAACCCTAACATCAGATTTTCCTTCTTCCCCCACATTAGAACTTCACAACTAAATTTCAACCTCCTACTTCTACCTCTCCTCCCTTTGTCTCTCTTTTTCGATTTTATCATTCCCATATACACACCACTTTATTGCTCCCCACTCTCTTGTACCTATAGTAGATACCACATGTTTAGAAATTCAAAAATGAAAGGAAAGGAAAATTTTAGTGAAATGAAGAACTAGTTTGAAGGGTTCGACCCCTCCAACTTTGATTCTAACATCAATCAAGTCACCAACATGGACTTGGGACACATTAAAATGGAGGGCTTATTGAGGAGAATAAATGCCTATTTAAATAACAATTAGAAACAAAGCATTTAAGAGAGTGGCCTTCCTCAAGTTGCCTTCATTTTTTATCTTTATAAAGTACCTATAACTTATTATGACAAAAATAGAAGGGAGGTTCTTACACCCTGGGAAGGAGTTATCACGATACTTGGAATTGAGTATATTAAGAAGATGTTGAAGATTCCTGACCATGAGGTTGTTAAGGATATCACTATATAAATGGCCCAAAATTTTCTTGATGAAAATCTAGATGATCATATTAAATCCTTAATCAAACATTGGCTTGATAAACCCAAACACTCAATGTCTAGGGTTCCAAAGGTGATTGCTAGGTAAGATTTCATTCTCAAATTTAATGACTTTGTTACCCTTCTGAACAGGGTGGTAAACAATCCTATAACAAAGTATTACAATGAATGGATGTTTTAGTATATATATATTATTCATTCTAATAAGCAATATATTACATGGCCTAAATTGATCAATGATTCAATCCCCAAACATTTGTTTGAGGTGATCACTACACATAAGATCTATATGATGTCATATCTCATCTATGTTATTACATAGAGGAGATTGTATAATAAACTAACTATAGTAGGTTTAATGTCTGCCGTACACATGTATACAAATATTATCCTAAATTGGCAAGGAAAAAACTGCAAAACATTTCCATCAATTCAAAAATGCTTTTCTCCATTTTCTCATTAAAATGTTTGAGGTAGAGAATTATAATCAATGCTTATCCATCATTACTACCATAGATATTTCAAGATGGGGTCGTTGGTTTATAGAGTTTCTTGCCTTCTCTTAAATCAGAGTGTGTATGTGTTATTCTACCCCTTATATTGTTCCATATTTTGTGGATGATATATGGGCACTCAAAGAGCTCATGAAGAAACTAATGGAGACACATAATCTTTTGGTTTAAAACCATAAGTCTGTTGGCATTCTCTTTTCTATGACCATTGACAGGTACACCCATGTCATGCTACATAAAGCTAAATTTGTAAAATCAAATATGGAACATGTCATGCTTATGTCATTCCATATATAACCCTCATTTGATATAATATGGATAACATATAGCTATTTTAGTGGGGAATTTTAACATATCCCCTATTATAAAGAATTCTAGATGGATTGTGATGATGAAAGGGTGCCAAACTCCTTGACTATAATTTTTTCATGCTAGATCAAGTAACAATGTTCAATATTATAGATATTCTTGATGACTTGAATATCTAAGATGATCATGAAGTGGTGGATGAAATTTACTTCTAACAAGGCATCAAAACTACACCTCTTCCCAGGGTTGATTGGAGTCAAGGGTAAGTAACATCATTGGTTACTCAAGAAACCAAGGTGTCTTTAGAAGAACTTTGGTATGTCTCATGAGTAAAGGAGTGGATGTGAAAAATTCTAGACTTCTTGGACACCTTTGAAAGTTGCATACATACATCCTCTTGACCTAACATAGAAAAAGGAAGTGGAAGATGAGGTGACACCTTTTTGCATTGACATGGATACTATTATACTAAAAGAGATTGAGGAACCTTTGCCTCAATCTGAAAGGAGCTCCTGTATGTTCAAACTTAAAAAGTTAACTAGTGGGAAGGGTATTCTATAGATATACATTATGTTGAGGCAGACACTTGAAAAGGTGGTTCATTTTTAAGGGTTGATTAAAAACACTATGTTACAGTTGGTGATCATAGATACTTCCTTTTTGGA
The DNA here is from genome assembly GCA_037957365.1 of Torreya grandis. Classification (NCBI taxonomy): domain Eukaryota; kingdom Viridiplantae; phylum Streptophyta; class Pinopsida; order Cupressales; family Taxaceae; genus Torreya; species Torreya grandis. Next base: position 4,456,267 of record JARHVA010000330.1, read on the forward strand.
TCTTAAGGCACCTCCTTCAGTGGTAGTGGATCCTCTCCCTTCTGATAAATTGCAAGAGGCTCCTTATTAGCTCATATATAAAGAAGTCATTGAATTAGTTCCTAAAGAAGGTAAATATCTTCCAAAAGTGGAAGAAACTTCTTCAAAGATGGTTGAACATCTACCTATTATTTAGGAAGAGGAAGAGTTAGACACTCATAAAGCTTTGGATACAAAAGCCACACCTCCTCCAAAAAACATAAGAGAGAATAGAGATGATAGATCAGACTCTTGTTGTTAATGAATAGGAATAGATTGGATCACCATCTCTATAGGGGAAATAAATATTATATCATCCTATTAGATAATCAAAATAGTGAAAAAGATGAAGAAGATAGTTCTCACCACTAGAAATTGACTTCAAAACTCTTATTACTCCACATCCTTGAGCTACAAAGAGACCCAAAAAGGTTTCTCATATTGTTAATGATGATCAAGGTGAGAGGTATGTTAAAGTTGTTGTTATCCATCTTGAGAAGTCAAATTATGAGATCACATCTATAGATTATTAGGTTTTACATGTTTACCTTGGTAAGGCCACTCATAAGAGATTGAAAGAGGATGTGTAGATGAATATTGGTTCATTGAGAAACAATATATATCATGATAAAATGATTAAATTTCAATTAAAGGATAAGGTGGACAAACTTACTTAACTAATATAGAGATTGATCAACCAAATGCAACCATAAGTTCTTCAAGATTATAATTTAGATACCAGGACTCTCCTAATGGCTGAGTAGATAGGGAACATGGGTAGACCTACTGAGGAATGGTTTGAAAACTTGATGGAATGAGGAAATAAAATGATATCCTTAATTATTGATATCTACTGTATAATAGAGGAATAAAATTAATACACTTACAAGAAAGAGGCCAAATATAGAGAAGAGTTGGGTAAGTTGAAAAAGTGGTTACCATGTGTACAAACCTTGTCCATGGTATATGAGGATATTTCGATTGATGGAGTCTTGACTAAAGAACACTTAGGAGGGTTTGTTGAATTTTTGTGGATAACAAGATATAGAATCAAAACTATAGAATATTCATTGTGTAAGCTTAATGATTCTAAAATATTGGTAGCTAACCCTACTTGTGATATCTAGGAAGTAATTAAAAATATTCCATGTTCATTCTTTGGAAATTAAGGGAAGGTAATTCCTATGGATGATATAAAGGGAGCATTCAAATAATTGCTTGATCAAAAAATAACCCTACTTCATCCTTTAGTTACAAATCAGTTCAGAGATTTGTGCAATATTAAAAACTTGTTTAATAGGTTGGATAATGATTTAAATAATTTAAAAATAATTATTCAACAAATAATAAATCTTCAAGTGGACGATGATATTCCTTATCAACATTTTGAAGGTCTAAAACATGACAAGACAGAAATATATTATAAAATTTTGAAGAATACGAGGAGAAATGATAATGTGCTATGAAATTAGAAGTCCTCACATTAGATAATGAGGGACAAGATGAATATTAGTCACTAGAGAAAAAACTTTGACTTACAACTTGTACATGGATTTTATCATGGCCTTCCTCACAAGTTGGTAGCTGTGTTTTAGTTCAATATTTTTTTACAGCTTTGTATGGGATATGAATGAATCAACACATAGAGTAAAAATGTGTAACCAAATTATATTTTTAGAGTTTGTTTTGTAAATTTTAGGGATAGAGTTTCCAATAAATAAGAGGCTTTCATGCCTCTCAAAAGGCTATCAATCTTGGTAACTTTTACAAGAAGAGAACTTTTAAAGGAAACAAAGAAAAGAAATCTAATAAAAATCTTGATGTTGCATTAATGATGTAGTGGGAGAATATATATAGTCAAAAATAATTATATAGTTGTTCATTGGTGGTGTAACTTCTAACTAAACTTTTAACTGACATGAAAAAATAACAATGTAATTAATTTAGTTATGCTGGCATTCCCCCTTTATTAGATTGTTTTTACAAATGTACCCTTGAAATAGATCAAATTTCACCTTGTTAAGTGACTTGGTGAATATATATATTACCTGTGAATCTTTAGGGTAGTACTGGAGCTAGTTGTGGTTCAAGACTTGTTCTCAAATAAAGTGACATGAGAACTCAATGTGTTTAGTCCTCTCAAGAAATATTGGATTCTTGACAAGATTTAACACACCTTGATTATCATAGAAGATAACTGGTGGATGGTCTTCAAGAATGTCTATGTCAGATAGAATACAATGTAACCAAATTGCCTTGCCCATAGATCCTTGCATGGAATAGTATTCTACATCTATGGATGAGAGAGAAACTATAGATTTCTTTTTACTTATTAATGAAACTGGTCCAGATCCAAGATGAAAAATATACCCTGAGGTTGGTTTCCTATCATCAATAGATCTAACATAGTTTGAGTTTGTGTATCCCTATAGGAAAAAAATTGAGTTATTATTGTGTTCTAGACCATAATCAACTGTACCTCAAACATATCTCAAAACATGCTTATTTTCAATCTAATGACACTTCTTTGGTTCTTGCATGAATGTCGAAAGATAGATGACAACAAAGCATATGTCTAGTCTAGTATAAGTCAATTAAATGAGACTCCAAATGAGTTGCCTATAGCGAGTTTCATCTACTTGAAGTGATTCCTAAAAATTATATAGTTACAAACCTTTCTCCATCAGAGTTGACATTGGTTTAAATTTTTTCATCCCATATACCTCGAGGAGCGTCTTCGTATATTTCATCTATGAGATAAAAATATGATTCTTCTTTTGCCATATCTTCAAGCCAAGAAAATAATGAAATATGCGCAAATCTATCATGTCAAAGGATTTCCTCATGTCATTCTTTACTTCCTTAAAAAGATCATCTAAACTTCTTGTAATCACAAGATCATCCACATACAAAAAAAAATGACAATCTCTATCCCTACCTTCCTGATATATAAATTAGTATCTGAGGTGATATGAATCAATCTATGTTGCAATAGATAATCATTAATAGTAATGTGACATGCCCTCAATGCTTTATTAAGTCCATAATGTGACTTAATTAGATGATATACCTTATGTGGATGTTGTTCATCAATGAAGCCTTTTGGATGGGTCATGCTTATGAAATGTTGTACAAATAAATATACTAAAAAATTATATAAAATGTCTACACCTAAAATCCTCTTGTCTGACACCCAACTCCTCAAAGGGATAAATTTCATTGCATGGAAGATGAATAATAGAATGATTCTTCAGCTTGAATAATTATGGGTCATATCACTGGTGCAGTGACCTATCTTATTAGTGTTGATGATCAGGTCAAATAAGATAAGTCAAATGCAATATCTCTCATGTTGATCACACTTAGTATCACTAATGAGGTTTAACCTCACATTATGGACTCATAGAAATTGAAATAGGCTTGAGACATTTTGTTCACCATATATGAATAGAAGAATCAGATGAAGATACTCCATCTCTAGTCAAAGCTTCATACCCTTAGTATGAAAAAGGTGATAAATTTGAGGAATTATTATATCAAGTAACATAACTACAAGCTATATTCATTTGACTTGGATAAAATATCAAGGATAAGCTATTGGTTCTAATCATGTTGAGATCTCTCCCCTCTCAATTTTTCATGTTCATCATGACACCTAACATCATAAAACAAGAAATATCTTTCAAAGAACTGGTGCATTAGATTCAACAAGAAGAAGCCATTTGGTCTATGCAAGAAGAATTTAAGGATAAATCCCTGATCTCCAAGCAACATGGTCAGAAATTCTCCAAAAGACCACCAAAGCAAACATAATAATAACAAAAATATAAAAAGGGAAAAATATGGTTTCAAATTTGCCACACCAATATGCATGATAATGATAGCTTCTAGTATAATGCCTTAACAAAAGGCTCATCTAGTTAGGAGAGCACATCTAGTAGAGATGAGTCACATAAACCAAAGAGACATCATCGATGATGGAATCAACATGGACATGTAGTGGCATAGTATCAACATGATGATGAATCTGAAGAGGAGGTACCAAAAAAATTAGAATGTCATAGTTTACATAATGACATTGTTCTTATCTCCCAAACCATGTCAAACATGAGAAAAGTTTGGTTGATCGACTCTATCACTAGCAAGAATATGATAGGATCCAATGAACTATTTGAGTCACTATCTACTCAACCAACTAGAGATCAAGTTTTAATTGTAGATGATAAAGAATATGTTGGATAAATAATTGACACTATCGCCATTCCTCTTGGGACATGAACCTGTACTCTCACTAAGGTAATGTATGTCTTTGGATTGAAAACAAATTTCTTCTCTGTAAGTCAAATTTTTAATCATAAGTTTAGGTTATATTTAATGATAAGGAATGGTACAAAATCTTGCCTCTTCTCATGGGATGGTCAAGCTATTTTTAGAATATTTTTTAAGGATCAATTATTTCTCTTACATGTAGTTTCATCTGATGTTGTTTCTCTTTCTACCTCTATGGTAGAATCTGTAGCATTATGTCATTATTGATATGGGAACTGTTATGATGGTCCTTTGTATCATCTTAGCTTTAAGGCCATGGTATATGGAATTCCTCATCTATCTCATTCTTTTCCTATATACCTTAAATGCCTAGCTAGAAAAAAACATAGGGTTTTATTTGCACTGATTTCCTCACAAGCCAAGGATCATATTGATGCGGTACATACCAATTTGTGCAGACCCCTACCTTCTAATTTCTAAGGATTAAAGTAGTTTCAATTATTCATGGATGATTTCTCTCACTATACATGGGTGTTCTTTCTAAATAATAAAAGTGAAGCCCTAACTAATTTTAATGTCTTATACTAGCGTATTGTCACCTCGTTAGGGAGGCCACTTTGACTCCTCCACTCATATCAATGGGGAACTTCAAATCAAAGTAATTATTGGTGTTATTAAAGGAACACAACATCAAATATCAATTAACTGCTCCCTATACACCACAAAAAAATATAATAGTAGAGTGATAAAATAATTTAGTTATAGAGATGGCTCGTTTCATGCTTTCTACTATAAAGTTGGATATAACATTTAGGACAGAAGTAGTCCAAACAATTGTATATCTTCTCAATAGGGTACCTACAAATATCTTGCATGACAAGACCCCAAAAGAGGTATGGAGTGGTAATAAAATTTTTATCTCTCATCTTAGATTATTTTGTTGTACATCCTATATGTATGATCTTGCTAAAAATAAGAAGAATATCAAACCAAAGACAGTCTAGTGACTTCTATTGGGGTATATTACTACCTCAAAATCATATCTTCTCATGGATATCAAGACAAAGAAGATGTAAATTTAAGATGTGGCCTTTGATGAGTCATCATATGACTCATTACCACAAAATTAGACAAATCATACCACCTTTCATAGATTATTCCCATAGTTAGATTATGAGAATGAATAATCTTCTCACAAATAAGGTGAGTTGCAAGGAGAATTTTTTTTATCTTCAAAATCTAGAAGATAATTATTCATCAAATCAATAGCATCATTGATGTCCAAAATGGGTAGAGAGCACCATCAGGGACTCCCACTTGAACTCTAATCCAGATACTTCATCAAGATTTTAAACTAGAAGATAGGAGAGACAAGAAGTTAATCCCACACTGATGAGTTTAGTAGTTAATAGCACCAAACCAAATATAATTTGAGAGGATTTATGTCAACCATAATGGAAGAAGGCCATGGATGCTGAATACGATGCCCTTATAAAAAATGAGATGTGGGAAATTGTTGATCTACCTATCGAAAATAAATTCATTTGTTGCAAGTGGATTTTTAAGATAAAGTACAAGGCATATGGATCAATCAACAAATATAAATCATGACTTGTTCCAAAGTGATATGATCAGCCATAAGGAATCGAATATGAGGAGACCTTTACACCCACTACAAAAATCAAGACCATTAGAGTTATTTGTGCACTCAAAACACAAAAGGGATGGAAAATTTAGCAGATAGATGTGAAAATTGCTTTTATAAATGGTGATATCAAAGACTACGCTAAAAAAAAATAAAAATAAAAGTTTTTGTATGAATTTTATCTTGTCTTTAGTTGTGTATGAATGTTATTATGTTAATTTATTCATAGTATTATTTTATTTACTCTTTCCTAACTAAAGTTTTAGTTGATGGTAATTTTAGTTTGAGTTAAGGGATGTAATATATGAGTGAAATATTTATTTTCTCACTTATTTACATTATTTCTTCTCTCTTTTCATATTTAATCCTATCTTTTATATTGAATTCACTTTCCTCCTCATATTTCCTTTCTTACCTAGATAAAAACTTCCAAAATAATCTACTTTGCATATTTGTGAATATGTTAAGTTTGTGCTTTCCTTTTATTTTGAATAAAGGTAGATTCACCTATGAATAGAAGAGGGATTTTGTCTTGTTATACTATTGACTATGACACATGTGTTGAAGTGTTGTAAAAATCTTCTTAAAACATTTCAAAGAGAGAAATAATTTTCACTTGTAGGATCTTCTTGAGATTCAAGATACTCCATTATCATCTTCTAGGTGGGGGCCTTCTAGCCTTCTAGTCTAGCCATGACCCATGCATTTTATATAAATGACAAGAATAATATGAAAATAAGGGAAGTTATACATAGTGTTATTATGCTTGGTTAAAATATTTGATAATAGGTTTTTTTAACATGGTTTTGATTTGAATTTATTTTTACAAGCTTGACATAAAAAGATTTTTTTACCAAAGAGACATGTATTAGTTATAGAATGTTTAATAATATTTCCTTCTCTATTATTACCTTATCATTATCATGTAATTTGAAACACATCAATATTTTTTAATATTTTAACATCATAGAGACGTGTCTCTTGTTGTTTTTTAATTTGTCTTGTGTAGAATGTGATTATAATGTCAAATGTCCCCTACACTTTATTAATTTAACTTTTTGTAGAAAATGTGATTAACATGTCGAGGAAATCTCCATAAATTATCATTTTTATGTTCAATTCATTTCTCTTTGGAGCAATTACCAACATGATTCTTATGATTTATTTATGTTTCCATTGCACTTCCTTTGCACAATTATTAGTATAGAATTTAGGGAAAATAAATTTTGAAAGGATCTCATATTATAATTAACAATGGAAGATATTTAGTATGTAATTTTCATCTAGATTAAAATTAATTTAATGCATTTTTTTCATTTTCCACATATAATTGACAATGGGCACTCAAACTATTTGAATATGAAATGTAATTACAGCCTCCTAGATTACATTCAGGATTATAAAAAATTGAGAGATGGGGAGTTCCATAGAAATACTAAACATAAATTATGTAGAGAAAACCACTACTTTTTAAATTATGACATGGGTTTATATTGGTGTTTCCATTGGATATGGATCTACTCCTCCTTCCTCTCATGACAAAAATTAATTAATCTCTATCTAAGTAGGACAAGCTAAGCAAAACAACATTCATTGGTTCAATGAAGTGTATCAAAATAGTTACAAAATATAGAATAGTTATGCTAGAGATATAATAAAACAAAGTTTCACTAGAAAAAATTGGTGTAGATCAGAGATGTCCAAAAAAAATTCAAAACAAACTATTTCAATTTTGACCAAAATACTATGGTTGATATTAGTAGGTTAAAGTTTGATTTTAGTCATAGAGTTAAATTTTAGCTAGATTATTTTATATTTGGTTAAAAATTGTGATCAACTTGTTCTACTCTTGTCAATTAAAACCTCTCTTAGATTGTCAAGATGATTTGTAGATCTTATGTAATAGTTTCTTCTTTATCATGAACCCTAATTAGCTTCACCAAACCTTGCAAGAGAATTAGAAATATGGGAGTTATGAGTGACCCTCCATATTCATACCTTTGTTCTTAGACATATTATTAATTAACAATGATGAAGCTTAACAAGCACTCCTATGAAATACATTTATCGTGACAATTAGTGGATTCTAATTATCTTTAATTGTTTATTAAATTCAAATTTTGGGGTACATACACTTCAATAAATAGGAGCAATAATATAAAAAATAGTGTATGATAAGATATTATTTTCAATCCATTATCTCCACTCTAAATGCAACAGTGCAGTTACACACACACACACACACACACACACACACACACACACACACACACACACACACACAATGTATTGTCATAAAAAGGAAGAATATTTTTTTTTTATAAAAGTCAAAAAAGAGGAACATAACTAAAACAACATAAGAATGGGTAGAGGACCAATTTATTTTAGAAAATACTAATATTGAATTATTTCTCTTTGACATACCAAAATTGAATGGATTTATTGTGGTCAGAACAATATTGATTAGTTAAATTTCAATTAGAGCACAAGAAATATTAAAAAAAAAGGTAGATACAAAGGAGAACATAACTAGAGACCTAGAAATAAACATGAGAACAAATAATAAAATAATATAAGAAACCCTGAGTAAACAAAGAAACAAATGAAATCAAGAGAAGAAGAAAGAAAAAAATAAGTTATAATAAGACTTAATATAACAAATGGTCCAAAATGGCATAAATATAATAATATCATATAAAATTACTAGTCTTGTACAAAAAAATAAGTGATCTAGGGTTTAGAAGTAAACCGATAGAAACTAATTGAATATAGATTTAATATATGCACACATCACTCTAGATCATATTTTAGGGGATTATCCATCGATTTAATCCTAAATAATATATATCACATCTAAATTCTGTGAAACCAAGAGAAGATAAAAGATAAAAATAAGTTATAATAAGACATAATATATCACATCTAATAAGAACTGATCTATTTGTGTTATCTCATTTAGGAAGAAGATAATTAATCAAACCCTAGAATATTATCTAAATGTGATGTATGCATACATAGAATATAAATTCAATATATACAACAAAATTGAGAGAGAGTATAAGTCAGGAAAAAAAATTCAAGAAGTTGATAACATTGTCCTCCTTACCCATTATAAATGCAAACTCCAACTTGATAAAATTATAAGTTAGGAACAACAAATTAAATAAGTTGATAACAATGGTAGTAGACCTAAGAATACATGATTTTGTTTATGTGTTGGTGTTAATTGCCTCTATTTCTCCATTTTCATGCTATACTTTCACATGGATGCTCATCATCCTCACCCATTTATTACATTACATTTTAGAAGGAAAAAATAATAATTTCTAAATACTTATTTTAATGTGGTTGTGAAAAGTAAATTTAGTTCTACATGCGAGTCAAATTTATATGAAGGCAAGCTTCCTTAAATTATTTTAGTAGTCTATTGTAACTAAGTAATTAATAAGTTGTCAGTTTTTATTTGTAATGGTAATGATAATGGTAGAATCACTATTTCTAAGATATGGGAAATACTATGGGATATTTGACATGGCATGCCCTAGGGAAGATCCCTATGATGGGCTTGATATCTACTGCATGGCTCTTGATGACTTCATTGGGCACTTGAATTACTTGAATGTCACATGTAATGAGGCCCTTTTTGAACTACGTGTAGGATCACAAAAACTCTGAAGATGGGGAGTTCCTGCGAAATAATTGTGACATAAGTAATATGAATAATATCATTGGTGTTTCCATTGAGGTGGTTGTTTGTATTAGTGATGGCATTGGATACGGACCTACTTCTCCTTCCTCTCAATTCTTAATGAACATGAAAATTATCAAGACAATAAAATTTCAAATAGGCTAAAATTATCAATAATAACTTGTATTGATTAATATTGAATGAATTTAAATAATTAGAGACCCAAACCATGATTAAATAATCCTCAAATTATAATTATATTTGACATTCAAAATTTTTATTAAAAAAAATAAATCTAAAAAAATGTCTATTTTAGCAATTACTATTTATAGTAAGTTTCACATGCAAGTGCATGAAACTTTAAAAATCTCCCAAAATATTATAAATGCTAAAATTAGCATATGGAATGAAATTTAACTAAATTGAACAACTGGTCCTAAAAAATATACAATTAAAAAAAAAAAAAAAAAAATCTCAAAAAATTTAATTAAATTATAATTTTTAACCCTTAGATGATCATGTATGGCCTCCTAAAAATATCAAAAACATTGCTAAGTAGGAATAACTCATAAAATAGCAATGAAATTTTTGAAATAGATATTTTGGTGCATAAAATATCTCAAACAAAGCTACGGATCAAAATTTATGGCCTCTGAAAGGTTGGCCTATTTTTTCTACATCATTTTCTTCTAGTTGAAAATAACTCAACTCGTATGAGTTGCCCTAGTTATACTACTACCATTTGTCATTATCAATCTTATTTAGCTCCTATTTTTTAATCCAAGTGTTGTCTTCTTGCTATAATCATTCCCACTGTATAAAATACCTATTATAATTCTCTTGATTTATACTTATTATCTCTATATCCAAAACTTGCATTGGCATTGCCTTCTTCTTTGGAACCTACTAATCCTAGTTTACTTCATCTTCATCACATTCACCATCTTATCCATGGAATTCATAGAAATAAAAAAAATTAAATACTAGAGAGATATCAAATTTCTATGGTAGACTCATCTCATAAGCATTATCATTGATTTTCTTCACAATTCTGCATGGTCCAATTTGTTTATAATTCAACTAGTTGTACATGCCATTTGAAAATATTTCTTTATTCAATTAAACCACTACCAACTCTTCTTAAAATACCTTGAATCTTATTTTGACATTTGTTTTTACCTTATATTTCTCATTACCTTTATGAAACTTCTTCTTACTCTTTACAACTATTGCATATGCTTCTACATCATCACTATTTTGATCTACAATTGGTAATTATACCAAATCTAAAATAATCATAATATTTCTCAAATAAATAATTTAAAATGGTAATATTCTAGTTGATATATTCACTATACTATTATATGTAACCTCAGCTCGTGGTAAAGCCAAGTCCCATTACTTGGGCTTCTCTCCCACTATGCATCTCAACAAATTTTCCAAGCTCTTATTCACAAATTTTGTCTATCCATCTATTTTTGGGTGATATGCACTACTTAATTGTAGCTTAATACCCATTTTATTCCACAAAGTCCTCCAAAAATGATTTAAAAATTTTATCCCTATTTGAAGTCATAATTTTTGGAACACCATGAAATCTCACAATATCCTTAAAAAATAAATAAAAATCTAGTGGCATCATTAGCATCATTGAATCATTACCTCTCTATGTGTTTAGCAATCCCAATACAAAATCCATGCTCAAATCTATCCATGGTCTTCTTAGAACTGGTAATAACATGTATAATACAATATTTTGTGCATGTCCTTTAGCCACCTGACAAATACTTCACCTTGAAACATACCTTGTAATATCTCTTTTTATCTTTAGCCAAAACTACTTTTCCTCAACCAAAGATATTGTCTTTGTCCTACCAAAATATCCATCCAAACCATGCCTATGTAATTCTCTTATTATATTGGCTCATAGAGACCTAATTGGAATGCATAATTATTTCCCTTTGAATAGATAACCTTCCTTTATAAGATAGTCATTATGAATAGTATATGTCTCACCTGTTAATGGATTCTTGCACTGCTTAACTACCTTGTCAAAATATGGATCAATATCATGTAATTCTTTGATATCCTCATATCTAACTACTTCATTCCTCATAGTAGTTAATAACTCTACCCACCTGCTCAATGCATTAGCTACCTAATTCTATTTTCCTGATTTATGCTTCAACACAAAAGTATACCTCTACGAGAAATAAACCCACTTTGCATGATTACTATTCAACTTCTTTTATGTATTTATGTACTTCAAATCCCCATTCTCCATAAATAGGATAAACTCCTTAGGCACCAAGTAAATCCTCCAATATCTTAATGCTTATACAATTACATAAAGTTCAACGTCATAGGTAGAATACTGTGTTCGTATGTGTTTCAATTTTTCATTGAAATATGTTATTGACTTTCCATCTTGACTTAACACAACACTAATCCCCACAAACAAATCATAAAAATCAACCTCAAACACTTCGTTAAAATCTAGTAATACTAAAATTGGTCTTTCTATAATCTTCATTTTTAAAAACTTAAAGATTTTTTCCGTTGCTCTAGTCCATGCAAATTCCTTCCCTTTCATGAAATCTATTATTGCTGCCAAAATACTACTAAATTTTTTAATTAATTTTTTATAAAAATTTCCTAAACTATGGAAGCTTCTTATCTCTACAATTTTTTTTGGAATAGGCCACTCAAAAATTGTCTTTATCTTTTCTTCATCTATTTTCACACCATCTATTGAAACTATAAATCCCAAAAATACCAAACTGTTCTGCATAAACCCATACTTCAAATTTCTATACAACTTCTCATTTCTTAACAAATCCATTACCATTCTCAAGTGTTGTAAGTGTTTTTATTTAGTCTTACTAAATATAAAAATATCATCAAAATAAACAACCACAAACATACCAATATATTCATCACCCTCATAAATGTGCTGGGTGCATTAGATAATCTGAATGGCATCACCATCTACTCATATAAACAATCCCTAGTCTTGAATGCATTTTTTCACTCATCTCCTTGACGAATATGAATCTGATAATAACCACTCCTTAGATCAATCTTTGTAAAATATTTTGGTCCTGTAAACACATCCATCATATCATCTAAATGAGGTATAGCAAAACTATACTCTATTGTAATTTTGTTAATTGCTCTACTATCGACACACATGCTCCATCATTCCTATTTATTTGGAATTAAAAAAGATGGTGTTGCACATGGACTCAAACTCTCTCTTATCACCTTCTTTCTTAGAAATTCAGTAACTTGTTTATTTAATTTTGCATGTTCTGTTGGACTCATCTTATATGTTGCTTGATTGGGTAGATCTGATCTCAGAATCAAATCAATGTGATGCTCAAAATCTATATTTGATGGTAAACCATCCAATAACTTGTCAGGCATAACATCTTCATAATCTTTCAACACTCTTTCTACTTCTTTTGGTATTTGCTCCACTTTTGTGTCTTCATTCTTTACTGCTAATACATAACTACAACTTGCAACCTTCATATCTTGGATAAATTCTTTAGTAGAGAGCATGCTTTCAGTCTTCTCTTCCTCTTTAAGAGGTAATAAAATGGTGCACTCGATTGAAACAATTATTAAATAATCCGTTTTATAAAAAAAAAAATCATAAAAAAATTTCTCTTGAGAAAAATTTATTTATTTAATTACTAAATAGAAATGTTGCATGGAAATCTCTTTTCTTATAAACAAATTTTGTTTATTTTCAGATCAATCCCAATATATTCTTCATCAAGCCCATGCCATATACCTAATTATTTAAATCGCTCCACTTCTAAGCACCAGCCTTTTTTTTTTTTTTTTTTTTTTTTCCACATTTGAAGACTGCATGTATTCCACATATATATTCAGCAAATTCAAAAATTAAATCCAGGATCATTGTAAATCTATTCACCCCAAAAAAAATGTGCAAAGCTATCACAAAACAATATACGCGTAGGACTATTACTACGCAAAAGTCAACAGATTAAAACAAACTATGATAGATCCGTTCCATTATGGATCACTTATGTGAATTACTTATTTGGACTGCAAGGTGTGGCCTAATAAAATATCAATCTCCACCTTTTAATCTTGTTCAATCTTCCCGCTAAATAATTAGATGCCACAGAATTTGACTATTAATAAATTTTTTTTGGAATTCTTAATGCTGCATGCAAATCAATTAATTGGTAGTTGCCACCATTTGTCCATGTAATTTATTTTAATCTGCAACAAACATATTGGAACGAATATAATGTTTTTAGTTCATTTCCAGTTTTTCATCTTCAGCGCTTCATTAGTAGAAATCGATGCCACCACATTTTTTTAGTTTGTAAGATCTTTAAAATTGACTATATCTCATGCATGTCGATCCCTATAGTTGGTGTTGCTATCTTTAATAAAAATCCAACAACCAGTTATATCGTACTGTGCCAAGGCTCTCATTCATGCAAACTAAGAGATAATTATGTAAATCAATACATTAATTATCCATCGTTTAAATTGATTTACTCAAGAATACAATAAATAAATTATTTATTGTGTTATTTAAAATGGGATGCTAAGATAATATATAAGAATTAACAAGAATTATGTGGCATTACCTAAGTCCATTTTTTTGATCTGCTGGAAACCTAAAATCCTTCCTCCATAAACATCCTTGAATTCATACGAATCTACATCCATCCACCTGCCCCCGCCCCCCAACACACACACATATACACACACAACAATCTTCCACTATTTATAAAACCCCGACTCACTAAATTTTCTTGTTTACCCCTTTTTCACCAGAAAAATCACTATCCGATAATAACAACTTTTTTTATTTAGCAAGTTTATAACTTTAGATTTTGTCTTGATCATTTTGGAGAACGATTCATATTCCACCCTCCTAAAAATATCTATAAATATTTTCATTTACAATTTAATTTCTACTTATACTAACCATTAAACATTTAAAATTTAAAGTTTTAAAGTTGAGCACAAAAAAATTCTTGTCGTTCTTTGTCCACTCTCTATTCACATGATGCTCCTGCATCACAAAACTACCTTTGTACCACTTTTCCAAAAAATATACATGTTCTTTGCTCCATCATGAATTACTTTCCTATCAAATTGCCACAGTCTTCCCATTAACACATGGCATGCATCCATCAAAATAACATCACACCATATTTCATCGTTATAACTTTTTCCTATAAAAAATTTGATTAAATACCTTTTATCTACTATAACTTCATTCCCCTTCTTAAACCATGAAATCCGATAAGGATTAAGATGCTTTTCACATTGCAAATTTAGTTTCTCTATCATTTCTTTAGAAAGCATATTTTCACAACTACCACCATCTATAATTACTTTGCATACCTTTCCATCCGAAGTACATTTTATTCGAAAAATATTTGATCATAGCCATGCATCACCACCTTATTTATTCTATACTTGTTCTTTCCTTAGATTGATCATGGTTCTTCTCATCATTATATTCTCTCCAACATCTACAGGTACATCTTCAGTATTTTGCTCTTCTATCTTAGCCTCGACTAGATTCACTCTTGGATGATCTTCTTGCCTCCTTTCTTGATATTGATAGTGTGAACACTCAAATGCCCTATGCCCTTCTTCTCCACATCTATAAAAAATATAAGTTCTACACTAATTCAAAAACCATCCTCTAGCACCACTATAATCTCGTCCTCTCTGAAATCCTCATCCTCTTTGTTGGTAGTGAAACCTTTGCCTATTGTCATCTTGCCTTTCTGCACCACCTGATGGTTCACCTTTATTGGTATTATACCCACCTCTAGTGGTATTAAACCCACCTCATCCTGTATTTGGAGGGAATTTGTCTCTTATTTGACCAAGAGATGTTCTTCTGAAGTTCTGTCTATTTTGTTTTTATTTAGCCTTCAAATCTAATTGATAAGCCTCCTCCATGCAAAGTATTATATGCATGCTTAACTCATCTTGAATAGAAAATTTCAAACTATTTACATAATTTGAAGCCATATACTCTTCTATTTCATCATATCCACTCATATGAAAATCTTATAAAATTCATTAGTATACTCTTGTATACTATGATCTTTTTCCTTCAAATACTAAAATCTTCTATATAGGGTTTGTGCATAGTCTACTAGAAGAAATTTCTCTCTCAACTTCTTCTCCATATTTTTCCACATATTAATATTTTTTTTTACCTTTTCTTTCTCTATCTTTTTGTAAGTGATCCCACCAAATCATTGTATGACCTTTCAATTTTGTGCATGCAAATCTTACCCTCTCATCTTCTCTCATAGTCTTCCACTCGAAGAATTTATCCATGCTATTCATCTAATCTATAAACTCCTCTAGTTGTAAACAACCCCTATAATTATGAACATCAACCTTGATTCCATTATTTCTTCCTTCTAAATCTTGAACCATCCTCTCTTCCATTGATGGTGGCCATTCTTGTTATTCTTCTTGATAAACTTTTTCATTGCAATCTATGTCCTCCTCATCACCACCTTGTCCTCTTATTTAATTGGTGATAACCTTGGTTAATTATTCAAATTGACATTTCCTAATTAAGAATTAGTTCAACTTTTACATATTCAAAATCTGAAGTAAATGTGACAAGCTACAAAAAAATAAAAGGGCATCAGCTCTAATGTAGGGCATCTTTGACTATGCTTAACTTTCACAATTAGAATTATTGAATGTCATTGGCATCATTTAAAACTAAATCTCCACAAGATGCCAACATTTATATATTTTTATCTATTTTAGGATATAATTCTATACAAATAGATAAATGTGGGGATATTTAGAAATGATTAAAAATGGGAGAAAATAAAGATAATAAGATAGCAGATAAGGATAGGTGGTGTTATTTATTGCATATTTTCATTTCAAAAAGATAACATAAGGATAGGAATGCATATAATTTACAAGAAGGAAATGTAGTTGTTAAATACAAAAAGATTTTATAAGTTTAATTATTTTTATTGAAAGGATTCAAAACAAAGAGTTCTTAATTTTTAAATTCTTGTCGAGTGTAAGTCATATCCTCATGGGCTATTCTCTAGTTTATTATGGTTAGTATTCTATGGGCTTCTTCATAAAAAAATCAAGCTCAACCTCATCATCAAACCACCCCGTGAGAAAATAATGTGGGATTCCACTTCGACCTCAGTCCTGTTGTAATCACCATTATGATCTCTTTGCACGCAAACTAGTAACCTAACTGATGCTACTAAGTTTATTATTTAAGGTGCTCTTTAGATACCCCAAACTTATCCTTTACTTTCCATATCTGACTTAAAGCTTAATATGAAAGTAAATTCCATTATATTTTCACATGTTATAAGCTTAATTTACAGTCAAGGACATACCTTTTGGTTGTAACCCTACTTATGGATGCATAGGCATCAAAATGCAATCTCAGTTCTTTATGCTATTAGAACCTAGTGGCCCTAAAAATTACATAAATCGATCAACAATGAAATAATTTGGTGGGGTTTCCAAATATACAAATGTAAGGATGTAACTACATAGTTTCATACATCAAAAATTTTACTAGAATTATGAAATAGACAATGCACTAATACACATCAATAAAATCCTAAATATGCATTTTGAAATAAACCTATGCAAGATAAACTATAAATATGGTAAAATATAAATATATATATATTATTTTGTTGTGTACAAGATATTCCTTGAGAAATTAGAACTAGTTTATCTTACAACATACAAAACATATTGAATCATGTATAGGCAAGGTCACTGCCAAGTGCACTTGAACATAATATTAAAGAATTCTAACATATGAGATAGCATTGGTAGAAGATACAAATTCTCACATAAACCAAAAATATGATTAATCAGTGAAGTTAGTGAAAAACATTTGCATGTGATAGTTGAATATATGGAAAACCAAAGATTATTTTCAAGATGAATTCCTTAAAGTTTTGAAGGGATACAATGAAGATAAGCATGTCTCTTCTGCTTATAAAGATGAATAAAGTCTTTGATGGAATGGTTTTTTGTTGGGAGGTGGCATGACTACTTTGTTCTTGTGCTAAATTTTATAGATATTTTTTTCTAATGATTTAAATTCAGTGCGACTTATAGCTAGGCCTAATATATCTTCTCAGTCATGGGTTTTGATGGATCCAAGTGGCCTTGGGATTCAATAGAATCAATAAGGGGGAATAGGCATAAAGAGCGAAAGAGGTATTCAAACAAAAGATGAATTCTAGTCCATAGATGAAGATGGAGATCATTTTATGGAGAAAGACATGTGGGCAATAATTACACATAATTTTGAATCAGATTCATATTTTAGTTACATTACAGGGAGTATTGTAAAAATTTGGGACAACAAGATAGAGATATGGCTACAAATGCATGCCCATGTGAATAACTAAAGAAGGGAAATAAAACCCAAAATCTTAATCTTGACTGGTTCTCAATCTCATCAACACAAAAATCCCATTGGTGTTCATTTCATGCTAGGGTTCTTCAAAAAAAAGTAGGGTTACTATAGGCTCCATCAATTATATTTTTTCTAAAATAATGTTCACAATATGTCTACTAATGATAACATTCTAGGATAAAATTCCATTGATAAATATGGCCATATTTGCACATCATGAAGTAGAATGGATTTTGTGGATTGACTTTAAATTTGTCCTAATAAACATGGACTTTAACACGATTGTTCATGAATAGGATAAATATGTTTATGTTAAGAGATGTTGGTTAGGCGTAAATGCAAGATTAGTTTTTATTAGAAAATTTAAATGGTCCATGGATTTCATGGAGAGGTGGCCAGCCATGGTTCTAGTGAGCCCTCTATATGTACCATTTTCTAAGATTTTATCTAGTCTTCTTCCTAACAAGGTTGTGACTTATTTGTATTATCAATTTGTTCGTATATATCTAATGGTCAAATAAAGAGACAATTAGAGAGAAGAATTATATAGAAAATTCTTACCATTTTTAGGGGTACTGACTGGTTATAGTGGGAACTTATGATAATGTATGCAAGGGTACAAATACATGGAATTTGAAAATATGGGCCCCTAAATCAACCTAGGAGAGCACCTTGGGTTTGAAACCTACAACAAACAAGAACATGGGTATAGATAGTATAGATTTACACAAGAAACTAAGCTAATTATAGAATAAAATCATATATAATATAAATACTAATAAATAAATATACATATTATAATAATTATTTAGATACTTACTATTGAATCTTTAATGGTAGATGTGAAGGAAAGAGATGTTAGTCTAACAATTTCTTAGCACATGCAATCGGTGGAGAAGGTAACTATGGTGATTAGTATCAATATCATCAAAGATAATGAGATAGAACCCTGGTTTTACATTCCTCTAATTATTCCCCCCCCCCTCACCACCCTAAAATAAATTATTTTTTTTAAAAAAAAAAGGAAATTATTTTTGTCTCAAAACACCCCCTTTCTAATAGTGTGGGAAAAATAAAGGGTTTGATTTAATTTTTAGATACAAACAATAAAAGGATTGTTTGTAGATGAATAATAAATTCAATAGACTTTTTTATGATCTTGAAAAGGTTCTAAATTACTCTAAAATCAATAATTATCCTTTATTTAATAATGAGTCACTTTATTTCGTATTCTGGTTAATTAAAAATTATAGGTTTTTAAATCTGAAAGTGAAATCTTATTTTAAAACTAATAAAATCTCTCATTTGGATTTAATTTCTTTTCAATAATAAAAATACTCTTATTAATTTTTATTAAATTAATTTAGTTGGCCATAGGGTTTAAGATGATGCATAACCATTTATCTTGATTTTCCTTTTGAGTAATTCACCTATTTTAATGAGGCTACATTTTTTTCATGCTTGGTTTTTATTTCTTACCAGTTTGAACTACTAGTTAAAATGGGAGTTGAGATTATTTTTCTTGAATAAAATATTTCTTTGTGTTTGGTTTATTCACCCTCAACAAATACATTGGGGTTTTTTGGGCCTGTTTTAGAGCTAAGTAGTAGACCCGTACCAACTCAGTGAACACCTAGGTTTAAGGCAATCATGGTGGATGATTGTTGTTTTATCTTCTAGTTATACCAATTGGCTAGAGGATAACAACTCCATATTTAATTAATTATAATATGAAATTAGGTGCATGAATCAAATGACTAACCATTAAAGACAAGTGGATCCTTTTGAATCAAGCAACATTAGGAAGTGAGTGCATTAGATAATGACTGTGAATTAAAGACAAAGTGTAGTGGGGGAAACATGATGTGTACCTTCATCACTAGCTTAGAAATTGGAATTCTCCATTCATTATGATCCTAAGACTATATAAAGCCCTTTAAAAGTAAGTTGAGTTTAGTTGGAGAGAAGGAGATGAACTAGAGTAGTGAAGCTCTGGTGAATTGGCTCTAGATATTTTTCATTAGTATTAGAAACTAGTTCAAGATGATTTTTGGCTCTCCATTTTATAACACACAAGCTTGCCTATGGGCCTATAGGATTTTAAAATCTTAAGTTTACTTGATCCATAGTTTTATTGACAATATTTATATTTAACGTATTTAATAAAGACTGCTTTGTGTGAATGTTTAATGGATTAAATGTTTTAAGTCCCAAGAATGTATATTCAACTCTTGTGATTTTATAACCTAACTCATTCATGGTGGACTTGGGACTAGTAATGAACCCTATGCCCATGATAGGAAGTGTGTTAAGTATGGTTATGACCCAATGCCCCAATATGATACCTATGCCTAAATGCAAGTCTATGCCTAAGTCCCTTAACCAGATACCCAGTTGGCCCTCAATCACCTTAACATTAAGCTGATGAAACACAAGGTTTGCACCCATTAATGCACAACCATCATTTCACTAACCCCAAACCTTGAAGAATAGAGTTACACCATGACATAACTATCACAACACAAACCCTAGTCCCTTCTTTGTTGTGGTTTGGGTGAGAACATAAGGATTGTGCTTTATGTATATTGATACCATCATAGTAAAGTGCTAAATATTGAGATCCATAGGATTATTCAAGGCCTACACTCCTATGGAACAAGCTTAAATTTGACCTGGATAGCTAGGGAAGTGCATCACTAGGCTCATGACCAAAACACCTTCTTTTTTATAATTTTTCAGTTCCATTGCCTAGACTATTGAATTTTGTTACTGGAATGGTGCACTAGGACAATGATATACTTCTATCATGAGAACATCAAGCACTAGTTGGAATGAGTGGAAGATAACTTTGCAATGAGGCATCTAAATTGTAGATGGTAGAACCTAAGAAACTGGTTCATGAACCACTTGTATGATGCCTTATAAGAGGTTTTATTATGTGAACTACTAGAACAAGTGTAATGTTGTTTGGATTCTTAGGTGACCCATTGAATTATAAGATATAGACAACACCTCAAGTGGATTAAAGAGTGACTAGAGAGGCTTAAAAAATAGACACCACTTGGACTAGAGTTGTAGACAAATGGGGGTAAGGGGTGCTAAATAGATACATTCTTGAGTTCACAGTATTGACGTACTCATGTCCTAAAGAAGAAGAATACCAATTATTACATAATTTGAGAAGCACATTTATGAGATAACTTGGCACCAAACTCAAGAAGATGATGGTGGATTATGGATTTGAAATAGTGAGGATGGAAGGCTAAACTCCTCTCATGTATGAGAAGTTTAATGGGGAAGAAAGGGACGTGTAGGTGAGGCATAATGGAAGGGAATGAGAAGATTGAAAATCAAGATCTCAAGAGATAGGATTATCAAAAAAGGAGTTGTAAAATGATAGAAGATCTAGAACCTATAAGTACCAAGAGGACCCATAACAAGAGGGAAGGATATGGGGAAGGATCTCTTGAATGATGTTCATGCCTAGAGGAAGGAGCCCTTGAAGCCTTGGAACAATCTCCATAGTTGATGGGTGAATGCTAGGGTCCCTTCATAACTTGACCATTAGAGATGTACTAGATGCACCTACCCCCTTTGAACCTACATTGTAAGCTCATGCACTAGATCCCCCATAGGAAGATAAAATATTGACAATTGGCCTTGTTATTGACTTATAATTTTATTGATTTACAAATTTAGACCAGAACTTTTTGATTGAACAAGTTATCCCATATGAGGAGTTAATTAAAAATACCTCTAGACATCAAAGCATTAGCCAAACTAGATACAACATAAGTGTAAGCACCATATCTTAACCAATGCCAGATACATAGCTTGTGTAATAACCTATAGGGATTGGCCATGTGCCACTAGTCAAAAGTACAACACCATAATCTTATATGATACCAGTAGCAACCACCAGACCAGATCCTAACCTAGTGGTTGGAATCCTTAAATGACCAATACTAGGATAAGTACCAAGAGGACAAGCACCTTAAGCAGTAGATGCTCCCTAGCCCTAGATATATTATGATATGGCCATGTACCTACAAGACTATTGAGGTGTGGAAAACATTGTAGATCATGTGTTCAAGTATGAATTATAATGGCACACTTGATGAATAACCCAGTTTGAGTGCAAGGTAACCCAATTTATGATAAACTTGTTTAATCGTGCCCATACATGGTATAGGAAGTTTTATCCTAATTACATTGTGGTTGATTATGACACCTTAAATGGATCCTTATTAAAGGAGTTTGATATACCTATGTTTGATCAGTAGAGCATTATCATGGTTAAGGAGATCAACCAGGGATTATCAAAGACCATGCACTTGTATAATTCTAGATTCATAAATCTCCTTTCCAAGTTCCCTTACACTATTCACCCCTTCTAACATGTGTAATGGTTTTTTGGAGGATTTTTATTTCCTTTCAAAAGTGCGTTATCCATGAAAACATTCATATACCCTCAAGAAGCACTTGAATCCATGCTTAGGGCCAATGTGGTTGGGATCACTGATACAGGCATTAACACATTCATGGAGTCACAAATTATGTCTTTGGCCTCCTAATTATTAAATTTGATCACTAGCTCATCACAAGATGATTGAAGTGGATTTTGATGCATAGATTTCAAGATAGAGGGTTATAATAGAAACAACTATCCTCAGAGGAATGTGTGCACACTGTCTATCAGTTATGAAGTTTGTCTTGAGGTGGATGATGTTTGTAACTACCCCTTGTTACAATGTGCCAGTCAAGTCAACATAACCATCTATTTCAAGCTATGGAATGCCTACACTCACAACATAGCTGACTATCAAGTAATTGACGAGATGTGTTAGAACATAAAGAGAGGTGCACGACAAATAATTAAAATAGATAGAGGATAAATGAAAAAAAGAAATGAAGGTTATTTCTAGTAGAATGATGGCTATGGGAATGAAAGAGGTACTAGTTGGTGAGTTGGAGGGCATGGTGGAGGAAAATTCCCACCATGATTATGCTACAAGTGTGGGTCGATGGAGCACTATCAATGTGATTACTCAACACACCCAATGTGTAAGTATTGTAGAGGATTGCATGTGGTCAAGGAGTTCCCCAAATTGTATAAAAATCTAACCCAAGGAAAAATTGGCACTAGTAGGGGTGAATGGATGATCTAGTGTGAGCTTAAAGATATGAAATGGGATCTAAAGGTGCATCCAACACACATAGAGTCAATTAAAGTGTAGGTAACCACATATAATAGGTTCACCACTCATCTTCCATCTATGCCAACATAAAAATTCTTCTTGGAATATAGAAAACTAAGACATACTAAGTGCATAATGCAATCTAATACAAAATTTATGCCCTAACCCGACCCTACACATCAAAAAGATGTCCTAAAATAAACCATGAGCATAATACAAAATTTTTAGGGAGAACTCTAGATGTATAAATATCTAGAATTATAGGAGTTGATAGAGATCATGTGCCTCATATAAAAGTATGGGATGTTTCCCATACTAAAAACTTTGCTCTTAAAGCACGTAGGGAGAAATCCAAGTGACTTTGTTGAGAGCCACATAATTGAAGTTGTTGCATGACATGTGGAGTGGGTGCATGAAGTAAGGCAAACTTAAAACATAGATTTTGACCAAGAGTTAATATTAAATTCCACCATCAATGGATGGTCCATCTATGAGGTGATAACTAACATTGGTACATAGGTCAATATCCTGACCAAGAATGCATGGGAGAAGATGGGAAAGCTAGCCTTGAGGCCTTCTACCCATGTACTTTTCATGGCCAATAAGACCCAAGTGCAAATAATCAAAACTCTATAGGGCACCATTGTAGATATTATGGGTGTTAAATTCTATGCCAGCTTTTAGGTTATCAATTTGGCTATAGAGGATAACTACCCAGCACTTCTACGAAGGCCTTGGTGCTACACCAAAAATTTAGATATGTGATTCAAGAAGTGATACATGACCTTCAAAAATGGTAAGGAAAAGGTATTGATCCCTTTTTCCAGTGACCAAAGACCCCCCTATATGGATAACATTGATTTTTGGGATGAGATCAAGCATATATATAACATCATGGTGTGAGGCATCGAGAATCCCCATCCTTCTGATTAAGGAGTAATTTCATGGGAGGATGGCCATTTAGCCTTAAACACCACTGATGACATTTACAACTAATGGGTTGAATAGGTGTATGAGTCCATAGGTCATAGATGCCACTTAATACACATAAAGATACCAAATCCATTGAGAATGAGATGGGTCCAAATTGGTCACATCAAAAAATAATGGGCCATGTGTCATAAGGAGAAAGGAAAGAGGGTACTCCACCTAAGCAAAGGTAAGCTTGTAGTGCTCCCAAAATTTGAAGGGATTAATCTAGTGGAAAAGTATGTCAACAAACTTGAAGCATGCATCTTCAAAGATATAAACAAAATGGGCAAACTAGTGTATACATTGAGAAGCACTATTGTATGTTGGTGGGTAGCATAAAGGTCTAACTTGCTAACCTAGATAGAGGTAAAAGTGGCCATTTGCATTAGATTCAGAAGGAGCAATGTCAACTTGGATATCTCAATTTACTTTGATGAATCTGACCCCATGGCACATGTGGGCCTATGAGAAGAGACATGGACTAACTACAACATGACTCTCCCAAAAAACTTATGGGTACACACCTTTTATAGGACTTTAAGGACATGGGCACGAGCATGCTATGTGGTTAACAAGATGAATTAAGAGAAAACCAATTGGGAGGACCTTAAGGAAAAATTTGTGCACACCTTCTCCTTTTCCTCATAAAACATGGAGTTGGTTGAGACACTATAAGTAATTCAGAGGGTAGTGTTCAAGGACATCATAATCCTCAAAGAAAGCTTAAAAGACATGTTTAGGGAAAAGGGCTGGCACTCCCAACTTTATTTGAGGAATAGATGCTTAATAGAGACTCAAGTGAAGAAGATGATGAAACTTGGAAGGAACGCCACTAGAAAATGTTGACTAATAGAAGAAATCTCATGTGCCAAATAGATGATATCACTCCCATTGAAGGAGAACCTACTCATCTTCAGGTAGAGATAATAGAGGGAACTCATTAAGTTGAAGACTCACACTAGGATAAGAATGAGCCATACCATAAACCACTAAATACCATCAAAATGGACATTAGTGTAGAAAGAGAGCCAAAGATGGCCATAATAAGTGCCTATTGGTCTGATGCAGAGCTGACATGCATCATAGAACTCCTAAATGAGTTCTAATATTTGTTTCCCATGACTTATTAGGATATGAAGGGCATGTACCCATGCCTTAAAAAAATGGGCATAAAGCTAATTGATGATGCAAGACTAGTCAAAAATTGCCCCTATAAGATGAATCCTAACCTCCATACCAAGGTCAAAATAGAGATTGACACAATGCTTGCCACATGGGTCATTTACCCTATGCAAGAGTCTTAGTAGGTAATCCCAATGATAATAAGCATCAAGAAGGATGGGCACATCTACATTTGCATTTATTATAGAATGTTAAATGTCACCTATGCCAAAGACCTCTTCTTGACTCCATTTACTAATGAAGTCCTAAAAGGCATTGCAGGTTAAGAAATCTACACCTTGACTGATGGGTTCTCTGGCTACCAACAATTATATATTAATGGGAAAGACAAGCCCAAAATAAAATTTATGATTGAATGGGGTTATTTTTCTTATAATATGATGCTCTTTGGACTAAATAATGTGCCAACCATGTTCTCTAGAGTGGCAACCACTATGTTAAAACATTTCATCCATAGGTTCCTCCAAATCTATCTAGATGATTAGACAGTGTATGGTTTCATCAAGGATGATTATGGAAACCTACACCTAATGTTTGAGAGGTGTAGGCAGATTCAAATATCCCTAAACCTAAATAAGTACAATTTTTTAACACCATTTGGAACCTTGCTCAGACACATCATCTATAAGGATGGTTTGCTCATCAATCCAGTGAAGATTGCCATCATAATTCAAATCCATAATCCTTCATCACAAAAATACATTCATGCATTTCTTAGCCACTATGGGTATTATAAAAAATTCATAAGGAGATATCATAAGATTATGGCATTACTAGAAGAACTCTTGTGCATGAATAGGCCATTCTATTGGGGTAAGGAGATATTATAATATTGTGGAACTGCTAGAAGAAATATTGAGCACAAATGGACCATTCTACTAGGGTAGAGTATAATATGATGCCTTTGAGACCCTAAAGCTCAAGTTGGCCAACATGCCTATTGTATAGTTCCTTGACTGGAAAACACATTTTCATGTCTATGTCAATTTTTTTGGCTCTGTAATTAGTTCCATCTTGGTGAAACCTAGCAAAGGTAAGATGTATCATCCCATTTCCTTAACCAGTATAAATTTGAACTCAAAAAAGTAGAATTACACAATGACAGAGTGTGATTTTCTCACCATGGTTTATGCCTTATAAAAATTTGGGCAATAATTTTTTTGTAACCCCCTTCATCCTTTTCACTGATCATTGGGTGCTCAAGTACCTTGAGAACAAGCATGTTTTACATAGTTTCATATGTATGTGAATAGTTCTATTCTAGGAGTTCCAGTTCTTCATTATTTTTAAGCATGGAAAGTAGAACTTGGGGTTAGATCATTTATCCCAAATTAATTCAGCTGATGCAGTGGCACTTATTGAGGATGACATACCAATAACATAATTTTAAAGAGTTTAGTTCATCTCTAAGTATTTGGGAGATCACTACCTTTCTAATGTCTAGAGTTGCACCCTAGACTATGATAAATAATGAGAAGAAATAGTTAGCAGTAAATGCTACCCCCATTTATCTCATTAGTAGAGAATTGTATAAACTAAGTAGAGATGAAGTGGTATACCAATGTGTGATGGAGAATAAAATGGAATCCATCCTTCATTAGGTGTATTATGGGATAGAAATATTCCATTGCATAAGAGATGCAATCACATGAAAGGTGTTACAGTTAGGCTTGTGGTGACAAAGCTTATTCTAATATCCAAAGAATTGTGCCAAGGCATGTGATATATGCTAGTACATAGAAAACCCTAACCATTAGGATGAGATTCCCCTCATCTCTATTCTTTCCTAGGTGCCATTCAAGAAATGGGGCATTGATTTGATTGGGTTGATAACTCTCACAACATGACTCATAAGTACAAGGTATATTCTAGTAGCTATAGACTATTTCACCAAGTAGGTCAAGGACATACTGATAAAAGACTAAAAAACTACCAAAATCACAAGATTTCTTTAGGAAAACATTATAATCTAATATGGGTGCCCACTCAGTCTGACTAACAATAAGAGAACTCATTTTATCAATGAAATAGTGCTAATCCTATTTTGACTGAGTATATGGTGGCACACCATAAAATGACCCTTTATCATCCATAAGTAAATGGTATAGTTGAGGCATTCAACAAGATCCTAGGGATATTCCTCATAATTACATGTAACATTTTTCACAAGGATAAGGATGATCAAGTGTTCGTAGTGTTGTGATAATATTGCATAACCTACAAGCACCTAAACAAGGTTACACCATTACAACTAGTGTTTGGCACTAAGGCAATCCTATCGATGGAGTTCTTGGTACCATGATTACACATCATGTGTATTGGTCAGTTAGATGACCAAGAGTCACTAAACACAAGGCTGAGGACTTGGATCAATTAGATGAGATGTGAACCCAAGCAAAGTAGAGCTAACAAATAGAAAAGGTACACTAGAAGCTCTAACCTGATAAGTATATAAATAACAAGGTGCTAACAGAAGGAACATTCATTTTTATCTATAATTCCAAGAATATCAAACACCTAGGTAAATTGATGATAAGGTGGATGTCCCCCTATATCATCCACCACATATTAGAGACAGACACATGCAAGTTGCACACATTGACTAGTAAAATTCACCTTAGCCATTTCAATGAAAATAAGTTGAAGCGATATTGGTATTAGTATTGCACTTATGCCATGAGAACATCATCTTATTGGTCACTAGTAAATTTGGGTTGAGATGACCAAAATAATATTTGGCACAAGCCAAATAGTTTTCTTTGTTTTATTTTATTCTTTAGGTAATAGTGTAAAGAGTGATGAAGTGGCACTTTGAATCCCACCAAGAAAATTTGTTGACAATTCTCATAATTCTAGTCACGTGAGTCAATCAATTGTACTTTATAAGTGTTTGAGGTAAGACACATAAGTTCTAAGAGAGTGAGCATTGCCAATTTTAGATAAATAAATCACACCAGACAACCATGCACTAGATTCCAACCTAGTGAGTCAAGCCCTTGTAAATTCTAAAGAACCTAAGGCTAGACATCTAAGTTTTGGGTGTGTGAAATTTTCTAGACTCAAGAGGAAGATGCATAAAATAAATGTGCACAAGATATAGACTTTAGGTCCTTTAGATGACCAAGGAAGAACTAATCTATCACTTTTGTGCATAATTTTAGTTGAATGAGTGGAACCCATTTGCATTTTGAGTACCTAGGGCTAGACACCTAAGTATTTGGGTGCAAGGATGTTTCTAGACTTAGAAGAAATAAGTTCCATGTGACAAATATCATAACATGATCATGAAAAAGAGAACTTAAAAATGAGAATCAAGTACTAGAGGGCCAATGTAAGGGATTTATATGGGGTAGGACAGGTCAAGGCAAGATGAAGTGCAAGAAACTGACTAAGATAGATAAGCATGATTTAAATATAAGTGAAGAGAGAAGAGAAGATAGAACTAAGGAGGTTGAATCACATGTATGTGAGGTGTTACACCCAATTTTCCATAAGAAAGGTGAAGGTTGTACTAAGTGAACAAAGCACAAAAGGAGAATCATCAAATATAGTCAGCATCCACCCAGATTTGAGTGTGAAGTGACCATTTAAACCAAAAGTCACTTAACCAAAATACCATTAGGAGCACTAAATGAGGTGATGGTGGAGGTAATTAAATTTTCATTAAATGCATTAGTGGTAGAGGATTTTTATGGATTTTATAGAATTTTGCTTTGTTTAATAAATATAGATGCTTTCATGCCTTAAATCACCTACATTAAATATGGTAGATGGAAGGAGGGTATAAAACATCAAGTGGTAGACTAGTTTTGATTACAAACTTTATGTAAACTTGAGATGTCAATCAACCTAGATTGAATATAAGAGAACCAGAGAGCTGAAGCACAAAAACCTTACTAGAGTGAGAATTTGAGCACCTACAGGCACCAAAAGTGAATGATGTGAAGAAAGATAAATTTTGTTCATTTTGGTATTGGTGTAGAGAGGTGTGGCAAGAGATTTTCATATGAACCAGTCAATAAAAAAATAAGTTGATGCCTAGGCCACCATTAATGATCTATAAATATCAAAGGTTGGAGGTAAAATCATAGATATAATGACTTTAAAGTGCCACAAACCATTTAAAACTTTAGTAACTCAAATATACTACGCTTCAATACCAATAGATTTGGGATGGGTAAGAAGTGAAATAGATTGGGTCCACAAGAACAAGATACAAAGTGGGTGTGTATAGCAGTAGAAGTGGTTACTAAAATAACATATGTAGAAGGAGTCAACATCATGTAAGTCGATATTGAGATGTTGATTAGATGTCCTACTAGCTTATTCAATTTCCCCTAGAAGTCTTATTAAGGAAACATTGGCATTATTTTATGCACACCTTCCAGTTGAAGGAGTATAACCACCATACCTCAATCCATGTGCAAGACCTAACATGTGATTAGATGGTTGATATAGGAAACAAGATGAATTAGGGTGTAACTTTGTTTTATTTCTCAATTTGAGATGGATTGATGACCTCCAGCGTAAATCAACTATATGAGTTGTCATACTTTGGAGAGCTAGAAAAATTCATACAATTCCTTCTTTCATGAGTATATGGGGACCACATATATTTTGCAGGGAGGTTCATGATGATTTTATAATGCTTAATAGGAAGGATAATCAGGCTCCCAAACATTGAAAAAAATATCCATTAGATGATGAGCGATGATGAAGAGGCTAAGTGCATGGCAAAGCTCTTAAATTATTATAAGGGGGGATTTGCATTCCCCATAAAATATTTTAAGGACCCTATTACAAGGTCAAAAATGTGCCTCATAAGTTCAAAACTTTTCCCCAATTATAGGTATAATAATGTCATAAAAATTTATCTCTGTGTCACCTATCTTATGGTGAAGGGCATAAGGTTTAATATTGATAAATTTATTTTTGAGGAGTTTATAAACAATGCATTGGATTACCACATGACAAAGGGGAACTTCAATTGGGGGTCCATTATAATATTAATAATCATGGAGGATATCAACGTCCTAGATGGGGATGAGGACAATCTCTAGATTTTTCTATAATAGAATGACTCCCTAGCATAGAAGTACATGGATTTCACGTGCCCCAATTCCATCAATGTAAATTAAAAAACATGAGTCATTGGGTGGTGTGAGAAGTATATAAATGCATTTGGGATAGAATGGTGCATCCCAATGGATCTCCTTAAGATCATGTATGGAATGTTAACCTTTGTTGTTATGCAACACTTCTATGTAGTACACTTGGCACTAGTTGATGGTAGCAAATCATACTAGTTAAATCTCCCATGTGCCTTTTGAACCAAATATTCTAGGGATATGGTCATAAATATCCCCAAATTTTAATAATTAGATATTGCAGTGAGGGATTTATATATGGAAAGGAATAGGTTTTAGTGTTAATTCATGTACCCAGATCAAAAAATGATAAAGGATGAAGAGGATGATTCATATCACAGTGACATCCACCCCTTCAATAATTAACCATACTTGGGCATATCCAAAGGTTATACTAGGAGATAAATCCAAATTATAAGGGCCTCAACATCAAGCAGACTGACAACCTCCCCATGAGAATCAATGATGAAAAAACACTAGAACCAAATAAGAAGAAAAAGTCTCCCTAAATTAAAAAGGGGAAACACTTGAGGATATAGAGGAGCACATCAAGTTGAAGATCACCTCAAATAATGAATCCTCTCTGTCATCCCCTTCAAATACACATGTGAAGTTTTCACCAAGGACTTCTCCTATCACAATAGATAAGAAAAAGAAGCCAAAGTTTCCTTATGTGATGCCCACTATCACCCTGGTGGACATAGAGGTGTAAGAAGCACAAGAGGATATGGATAAAGAGGTATAATTTTGTAAAGGCATGTATATTGTGCCCAAAAAATAGGACTCCTCTTCTAGAGAGGGAACTCCCCCACCACTTCAAATTGAAGATTCAAGGTAAAAACAAGTATGGAGGAAGCTTGGCCTTAGTGATGTAGATATTAATAAGGAAATAGAGCTGGAGAAAAGAAGGGAAGAAATGAGGAAGGTTAGCATGATGAAGGAAGGGATTACGAGGGTTTAGGTTGATGAGTTCAATGCATAAGAAGAAAAGTGTAAGGTGTAATTGGAGAAGAGGAAAGTGAAAAATAAGGTAGCCCAAGAGGAAAAGGCTAGAAAAAGAGAAAGAAAATGAGGTTCCTGCTAGCATGGAACCTATATAATAAAAAGCATCAAAAGAGGCACCTAGCACCTACACCAACCTAGCAAAGGAAGCTACACAATAAGCACACCCTAGTATTGAAGGGGTTCCTGGAGGCAAATAAGTTGATGTTAGTTCCTTAATGAAACAAATGGAGAAGATAAGGGAAGAACATGCTAGCAGTGAGAACAAACCTAAGGAGGTTCATGTTGAGGATCTATAGAAAGGAGAAATAGACAAAGGGGACAAGTCTAAAAAAGAACCCCTATGGAAATAATATAGAGAAGCTAGAACTGAGTAGGAGAATAAGCATATAAAGGGGAGAAGTTTGAAGAATAAGAACACCTATAGGAGGATTAAGAAGAAAAAGGAAACAAATAAGGTAATAGCACTAGTGGAGAGGAATAGAAGTAGATAGAACTAGATGTCAAAAGAGAAGAGTTTGAGCCAAGATATAGATGGAAGGCCCATAAGGGGTACACCTAGTATGAGGTTTTCTACATGTTGGAGTACATGCCCTCCAGAGTTACCATAATGTTGATGCACAACCAAGTGTCCTTTGCACTTCATTTCTACATGGATGAGCCTCACTTTGAGGTGCTAATGAAAGAAATATAAAACACCCAAAAACTAGAGGAGGCACACGACTACCAACTTTTCAACCCCTGAGATGTGAACCCAGTAAGGTTAGCTAACAGCTTTATTAAAAGTGCCTTCAAGGTAGTGTGAAAAAACATTGTTAATGATGTTTACACCATAAAATGGAAAAATATAATGTTGAAGGTAGAGGAATAAATTAATTCCATGAATCTCAAGCTCAACCAACTGGCTAAGCATGTTAAAGAAGCAAAACCATCCCTTTCGGATGGTATTGACACTTCTAAAATTTTAGAAGCAAATAAGGTGTGCACACTAGTAGAATAGATCCTCCCATAGATTATTCTAGCACCAAAAGAAGAGGAATATCATTTTGACCCCATCAATAAATACCTCAACAAGAATCTTGAGGAGGTAGAGGACCTATTTGCAAAGTTGGAAGAGGGTGTAGAAGAAGCCTATGTTATCTTCTATAACTTCTCCACCTAGGCATCAATCATTCATGCATAGCTCCAAAAGGTGAAAGGGGAGAAGGATGCATTGATGAATCAAACATTCACTATCAGTATGGCCAAGCACATGTAGATTATGGTGTAGGTCAATGCTTTTAGCACCCATCTAAAATCCTAGGAGCAAGACCTGGAGGAAATATTCCCCACCATTCAGACAAAGGCGAGAAAGCAAGGAGCCATCCTAGATGGTGGGTCCATAAAGGCAAAAGAAAGGCTAGAGGCCTTCATGAAATAATAGGATAATACTTATGTGCTCATGCTTGAGTCTGCCTGTATGGAGATCATTAGTGCCATTGAATAAATCAAGCTTGTAATGCAGGGCTATGAGGAATTAAAGGCATAACTACAGTAGAGTGTGCTTCAGTTTTTTGTAGCTAAGGTGA
Source organism: Torreya grandis (assembly GCA_037957365.1). Lineage (NCBI taxonomy): Eukaryota > Viridiplantae > Streptophyta > Pinopsida > Cupressales > Taxaceae > Torreya > Torreya grandis. Next base: position 4,489,411 of record JARHVA010000330.1, read on the forward strand.
TGTAAGTCTAGTCTAAGGGTAGACTAGTATTTTTGTATGGGCTAATTTTGGGCTCCTTTTCGAGCTAAGTAGTGGACCAGTGCTAACTCAAGGAACTCCTAGGTGTGAGGCAATCATGACAGATGATTGTTGTTTTTTCTTATAGTAGTGCCAGCTGGATGGTGGCTAACAACTCCATTTTGAGTCACTATGAAACAAAGATAATAATATAGGCTCCAAAAAAATGTCTAAATAAAGAAAGAGGATATAATATTAGATGTAATAATTGCATTCATCTTTCTTCAATATATTTATAATTCCATTCATATTTCTTCCCAACTACCCACACTAACAAATGTTTTTAATGATATTTTTATATTCTATCATTTTAGTTTCATTATTATTAACTAGCCTTGTGCCCCATCAAAAAATTGAATAATTTTACTAGAAGCATTCAATTTCACCACCTACATATTAACATAAAATGTGCTTAATGTCAATCTCTTTGTATTGATATAACAAAAAAATAATGTGATTCCTTACCCTAATGCAAAAATTTATCCCACTATTGTAAAAAATTCTTATGTTATTTATAACTAACCATTAACTAAAAATGCTTATGATGTTGGTGTGTTGTGTTGTTGTGTTGAGTGAACAATTGTTCCTTTTTTATGCCCTGATACTTGTATATTACATAAATAAAGTTTCCTTGTGATTACCTTGTGATAATTTTAAAAAAAATCTAGAAGCCTTTTATTACTTAATAAATTAATCGAGGAATTACCTAAAATAATGGATTACATTCTTTAATCCTCCATCCTCATACTAATAATAACTTATTATAATACACGTGTACTTAATGACTTTTCCTTACCTTAACTTAAGAATATTAAAAAATTATGGAAAAAAGATATTAAAATAATAATTACTCTTAGAAATCATTTTAAAATATCTTGTGGACATTTAAAAAAAATGCACTGTCACATTTATTTTGTATTATTTGAGACATGTTAATGAATAAGTGAAATATATGAAATTCAAACCATTATGGCCTCATGAGACTCTTGAAACTATCTTTATGGTGTAAACATAAAAATTTAAAAGAATCAGAACATTTATTTTATATTATTATTGATATGTTTATGAATAAGCCAATGGTCCAAATTCTAAATTTCATTTAATTTATGATATCTAAGTTAGTATATTTTGACACATTGTGTGTGATGGACATTTTAATTGTACATACTTAATTTCTAATTCAGTTCATTATTTTTATAGATAATAATATGTAAAAAGGGGTACTTAGCCCATGGTATAAAAATATCTAGTTAAGAGATAGATTAAAAGAACATTTAGGATGATTAAAGGAGTTAGAGAAAAAGTCAATACCCCAAGTAGTCACAAAGTTAACAAGACAGACAAGAGAAGGCCAAATAAATGATGTTGAAAAGCTTCATATCCAAGAGGAGTTTAGGTGTGTTGGAGGGAAGAACCACCATGTAACCACTCCCAAGTTGAAGGAAAATGCTAGCACCAAAATCATTGATCACCAGTCACATGATCATCTTCATAAAATATTCACTCAGAATGCCCTTCAAAAAACCATTATTTTGGTGGTTTTCCCATTAAATATATTTTGTCTTCATGATAGAATAAAAATTAATGGTAGTTTTAGGAAGTTCGTTAGGGATCCATACTTTTTCAAAAGGCCATAAATGTGTATTAATATCATAGGTGGACTTATTATAGTCTACTTTCACTAAAATGTTGTCAAAATGATCTCCAATCTATTTTAAGTCATTTATATCTCTGAGCTACTTATATGGTGAGAGTATAATAAAAAATTAAAATCAATAAGAATATTTGAGGAATAGGTTGCTACAAAAAGATATATTTTTTTCATTTTCTATGAAGGTCGCAAACACTCTAGTTTTGAACCCAATAATTACAAACTATTGGTTCACTGAATTTCAAATGTACTCTTCTAAAATGTTAAAGGGAAGATGCTTATATAAAGGGTCCACACTAGACCAAACATCTTTCTAAAAATTAAGAGATATACCAATTGAAATAAATTAAGTTCATTATTATTCCCTTCTAGTAATAAATCCTTACGATGCATATGTATTTAAGGAGTATTACTCATCTTAACTTATGATTATTAAAAAAATTGTAAAAAATCATAACATTAAAATAATAAATACGAAAAATCATTTAAATATAATTTGTAAGCATAAAAAATAAAAATGAATCTTAGCATAAGTTTGTGAAGCTTTCGAATCTAATGGTAACGGTTAAAACATACAATATCTCCAACTTGGTTAGTGCTAATAAATTTGGAAAGGCTCTAGTTAGATGGTTATTATCAAGTGCCTGAACACATGCCAAAACACAAAACAATTATTTCCACATTAAGTTTAATTTGGAGAATCAAACTATGTTCTTTGTATAAATTATTGATCTTGACATTCAGTTCAATTTTATTAAGACACAAATTTGCCTCACATGAAATTGTATTAGGAATTGTCATAATTTTATAAATATAAAAAATTATGATTCTAAATGTGCTAGTCAATAGCTAGATTCAATTTTAAGGTGGACACTTCAACTATATTATTAGTTATAAAGTAGTTCTAGTGAAACATCAACAAGCCGCATTAAAATGGATAATACTTTTCAACATGTACATTGTCCATATCTAGTAACAATATGGTTTCTTTAAACTAATTTTTAAAATTTCTATTTAATTAGGATATATACAACATGAAAATTTAATATTTAGATGTGGGGCAATGTCAAATAACAATGGATCATAGGGAGACTCTTGTTCAAATCTTTCCCTAGTCCAATAAATACCTCAAGATCACATGTTGTGGGGGGCATGTATGGGCAAACACAACTCATTAGGTGAGGATTGTATGAAATCAAAAATGCATCAGATCCACAAATTGATCTTAGATCAGAGAAGATAGATGCTACTTACACTTCTGATTAGTGATACATTATATAATCAAGAACATGACCAATATGGATTGGCTAGACCCAATTAGGGGATCTCTTATCACAAATATCACTAGGGAGAGTTACAAAGCCTCAAGTCAAGAAAAATCATGAAATAACCCTAACTAAGTCTTATGTTTTCATATTAACTATATTAATAACACATAAATAAAATAAATATAATCTAGTGATTACCAAAGCTTGTGGCTCAAAGTGGGGGTAATTAAAAACAAAAGTAAACATTTATAGAAAACATATATTCACATCAATATATATATATATATATATATATATATATATATATATATATATATATATATATATATATATATATATATATATATATATATATATATATATATATAAATACAATCTTAATGCACGAAAGAGAAGTATAAATGCATATCTATCTAATCTTACAAAGGAGGAACAAAGTTAAGAATACTTACTTTTGAGGATTAACCCGTCGAGCCTCAATCTCTTCATTGGCCAAGGTGTTTTGCAAGAGTTTATTGTGGTATGTAAGGATGATAATGATAAATCAACTCTAGGCTACACAACCTATCAAAAAATCCAAAAGAATTATCCACAAGACAAGATCTATATCTCCATAAAAAGTATGAAACCCTAAAATTATTCCTCAAGTAGAATGGTGGACAAAAAGATGCATAATAGCTCTTACTTCTTCTATTCTCTAAATAATGGAAAAATGATTTTATATATATAGGAAAATATAACCCTAAACCCTTGCAAAAGTTTTGGCTAACAGAGTCAACCCAATCGACCTAGTATCATTAGTGACAAAAAAATCACTAGGTCATGGGTTAGGTTGGCCAAGAGCCAACCTAGACCCTAAATATGTTTTGCCAATAAAAGTACAAGGTCGACCGAGTTGACTGAGTCATGTAAACTATCAAAAGGGGTTTTAGGTTAGGAAAAGGGGTACTGAAGGTGGTAAATGACTACAAGAGTGGATAAAAGAGAATAACAAGCTTATGTAAATGTTTTTAAGAGACAAGTGTGTAGATAAAAAGTGGCAAAAGAGGTGGCAATCCTATAAAGCACCAATGGTATGCACACCCCTTTCTCGGTGTACCCCTTAAGGTCTACACTTAGAGAGATTGAGACTCGATAGGGTTCTACAAGATAGAAAGTGTTATTAATTTGTAAATTTTTAAAATATTAAGTGTATATATATGACCAAATCAAATATCATTACATGTTACGTGAGTGTAACAAAGAATGGTTCTTCAAGAATAAAACATGATGAAACATAATGCTAATGCTAAATAAAGTTTAGTAATGAAAAAGAAAGAAAATGAAAAGACATAATTAAGAAACACATACCTTTATTTACCTTAATGTTTCACATAAAGAAGGAAATGCAAGAGATGTGATGTCATCAAATGTGGACAACATTTGGCAAACCTATAGATATTGGCATAAAAAAGAGCAAAAAATTGAAAATTTTTAAATATAGGCATATAATAGTTAAAAATATTGTCTATTACATTAGGATTTTAGAAAAAAATTTAGTTTGGAAAAAGAGTTAGTAGACAAAGATATGAGGGACTTAAGAAAAATTTTAAATTAGGATTGTTAAGGCAAGGTTAGTATATTGAAGTAAAATGAATGACAAAATGATGGAAAATAAATGACAAATGATTTTATAACACACTAAATCACATTGGAAAGTGTGTGAAACATAAATAGAAAAAATGAATGTATAATATACTAAATCACATTGGAAAGCATATAAAATGTAAATGGAAAAAAAAGAATGTAGAACATACTAAATCACATTGGGAAGTATGTAAAACATAAATGGTAAATAGGAATGTAGAACATACTAAATCAAGTTCAAAACTATGTAAAACATAAATAAAAATTAAATATCAATGCAAGAAAACTCTAAAAAAGATATGTAATAAAGTGAAAGGTAAGCTAATGTAAGATAGGCATGTCAAATAAAACATAAAGAAAAACATGAATGATTGAAAATAAAATGTAAGTCAAGATGTAACACAAACATGAAAAAGTCATACACAAAGAGAAACATGTAAGAATTCCAAAAGTCATATGTAAGAGAAGTGAAGTCCACAAAAATCAAATAAGAACATGATAGAGAGGTGAAAATCAAAAGCTCTAAAGGATGAAAACTCAAACTTAGTGCTTGTTTTGAGATACAATGTAAGAAAGCACAACCACCTAATAACATGACTAGTGTGATAATGAGATGGTTTGGTAATAAAATGGTGTAAGATTATTTATGAGGAAGGCCTGGTCCTATACAATGTCTTAAAATGTAATTTAGAAACTATAAACCAAGAGGCATAATAAGGTAGATGTGATCAGCTAAAAGTAATATCAAACAAAGAAAATATAAGGAAAATGTGGTGTAAATAAGTAATGTGAAGAACCACATAGGTGATTTCAGCATCGTTAGTAAGAATGAGACATACTAGCCAAGTGAGAAAGGCTAAGAACTATCAATACCAAGGACTTAGGACACTTTGACTAATGAACACAAAGCTTTAGATAACAAGTGAAGTACATAGATCAACCCATGAAGGTTATATGAAAGAAAATTAAAATGGGCCTACCTTCCCATAATGTGTTCTTCATTCCTCATGATCCCTTATAGTGCCATCAGTCTACTATGAAGACTGGGTACTTGTTAGTGTAGGTTTTTATTTTTCCCTATTATTTAATTAGGGAATATTATATATTTGTGCATACATGGAGTTTTCCTACATTCATGGGATAGGCTAGCTTATGTGGAGATTGTGTGTCATATTTGTGTCATAAGGTGTCATAAGAATGTCATAAGTAACTCCTTTGACCAGCTATTCCGGGTATGGGAGTTACTTCTCTATTCTTAGCACCTTGTCACCACTTTTTTTGGAGGAGTCTATTCTTGGGGTGTTTTGACTACCATTTATGGAGGAGTTACTTACTAGCTCTCCTATATGTATTCTTCATTATGGCCATCTCATGTTAATCGAATATTGGGTTTTACTCATATTTTTCATTTGCAAATTATCTCTTTCAGTGTTTTCACTTCGATTTAGCTTCTTTGTGATGTGCACCAGCTTCGTCTCATGTGATCACTTGACCATTGCATTCGCGTTATTCGAACCCTGGCAATAACTTCGATATGGTATCAGATCCACCCTGGTAATCGTGTGTCTGGTTATGCTATTAGTTTATTTTTAAAACATGAGGAGTGGAGTTATCTTTATGTTCCTTTTCCTATTTCTAGATCTGATCTGAAAAATCCTTTCAATATCATTTCTTGTGTTGCATTTATCTTTCCTGTGGACTGCCTTTATGGTATTGTTTATTGTTGGTTTGGTTGTGGTTCTCATTATTTGTCAGGACAAATACATTTTTTGGTTACCAAGGAGGTTTCAACGGCTCATTTTTAGAGTTTATCAGTTGTGTGAAGGATCTCCACAACTCTTCTAACATCTTGCAGACCAATAGAAAATTCAGATCACATTTTTTTGCTCTCTGGTGGAAGTTGGCACCCCATAATTTCTATTTCAGCCCTGAAATGGAGTAAAAAGTCACTTTGACCAGTTTCAAACCCTTGGAAAGAGTTTTTTTGGCATCTACATGTAGCCTCAGATCTGCGGGAGGCATTTTTTAAGGCTCTAACTAAAAAAACGTCCCTTCAGTGACGTTTTTGTAACAGGGGTCATTAAAACCCTACATGTTCTCAATCTGCAAGTCTCTGGTAGTAGCTCACAACCTTCCTCAACCTCCCAAAAAATGTCCTAATTCATCTTAGCCCTAAATTTCTCCTTTGGCAGTGCCCAATATCTGAAAAACTGCCAGCAAAAGAAGTTAGGGTTTGGGCGCTTCTCTTTGGTGGGCCCACTTCAAATCCAATGCAATTTGATTTTATGCTATTTATTTCTCATTTGAATTATCCTTATATTCTAAGATCATATTTTATGATTTTATTAATTAAGTTATTTTTGAGAAAATAACATTGAAGGCAATTTAAAGTTTAAATTTAAACTTGTATCTTCACCTATCGAAGACAAAGGGTGAGGCCTGGATTGGCAGGAGGCCAATTCCCCCTCACAAATACCTCCTTTGGATTTCTCACTCTGTGCCAAGTCCAATGAGTGGTTGGAAGGCCACTTTCTCTCTCAAAATAGGTATTTTTTTGTTTTAGTGCTTTTTTTTGCAAAAACACTAGTTTACAAGAAATTGAATCTTTAATATCTTGCAAACGGTAGCTCAGATTTAGGTGCCATTTTTTGAAAAAGTGTTTGTATTTCAATTCTCCATATCTTAGGATTGTTATTTGTTAAAAATTCACTAGTTTATAAAGTGCCTAAAATTTGGGTCTCTCGAGATGCATTTTCGGCTGAGTCTGACGTCCTATTTGCTTAAAGTCTTACACTGATTGCTCTAAGACGCATTCTTGGCTGATCCCAATGTATTTTGAGTGTGAAATTTCATATTTGGGGGGGGGGGTCTCAACATTTTGGGGGTGTGATTGCTTTTCAACACTTGCAATCTCTGCTTTCATTCTCCTTTCTACATAATTTCACAAACTTGCAATCAACACAACTTCACCTAAATTCAGCTTAAAATGGATTATTTTCAACACAAACCCCTAACACCATTCAACTATCATGAATGGAAGGTTAAAATGTCAATCATTCTTATAAGTAAAGGGTTGTATAGGATCACCATGGGTACTAAGTAGAACCAAACACTGATGCTGAAAAGGTCAAGTGGTAAAATCGTAGTGATGAAGCCTATGGATTACTGAGTTTGTTTATGTCTCCAAAACTTCTCTTCCATTTAGAACTGCCAAGACTCCCAAAGACATATGGGACACCTTAGAAGTCTTATTTGGGAAACTTGATGAGATGAGAGGTCATGAGCTCGAAAATGAACTCATAAGTCTATGCCCTAGCAACTTTGACACCCTACAGGACTTCTTCAATAAGTTTAAGGCCCTTAGATTGAAATTGAAAGAATACAAGATAGAGAAAAAATATGATCAACTCATCCTTTCTATTCTCTCAAAGTTAGGTCCAAACTATTCAGTCTTTGTCTCCACTTTCCATGCCACAAAAAGTGCCCTTGGCGCTACATGGAAAATGCCTTCTTTGGATTCATTCATTGTCAACTTGACTAGGGAGAAAGATAAACTAATCCAAATGGGCATAATGAAGTCTACTCAACCCCAAGCTTTGATAGCTGGAAATGGTAAGGATAAGACTTCAACAAAGGAGAAGAAAAAAAAGAATAAGGACCAAGACCAGGAGAAGAAGAGAGAAAACAACAATCCTACCAAAACCAACACTGAGTCTTCCTCCTCCAATGCTAAACCTAAGAAGGAGAAGGTTAAGTGTGCCTGTTGTAAGAAGACAGGGCATGATGAACACAAATGCATGAAGAAACAAATAGATCACCTAACTCATCTTCTAGAGAAGCACAACATAGGTGTTCTTAAGTCAATCAAGTAGAAATCATCTACCCAAGATACTACTAAGGCAAAAGGCAAGGGTAAGGAGAAAGAAAAGGGCAAGGCCCTTGTAGCTATAATAACTTCTACATCTTCATGGGTCATTGACTCAGGCGCTTCTCACCACATAGGCTCTTCCCTAGTTGAGTTTTCATCTTTAGAGCCTTGTAGCATGACTTCAATTAGTTTGGGTGATGACACATCAGTTTCCATTGTAGGGAGAGGGTCAGTTGAAATGGAAGGAAGAACATTCAATAATGTTCTAAGTGTTCCTTCTCTTTCAATCGATCTCATATCAGTGTACCAAATCACTCACATTGGTTGGGGCATGAGAGTTGAGTTTTCACCAGATTCAGTGGCTATCATGGAGTTGCATAGTGATACTACAGTGGAAGTGGGTAGGGCAGATCACCAAGCAAGGTTATACACCTTCTCACATTTTGCACCTGATTCTTCTCCAATAGCATTGCTGACTGATTTCGATGGAGTTAGCAAATTATAGCATGAGCAGTTTGGCCACCTTAACTACCACTACCTTGAGAAACTTTGTAAACATGACATGGTCATTATCTTGCCTCGTGTCCAATTCTCAAAAGGACTTTGCGAGGGGTGCTCCCTTGGGAAGCATCTCGAATAAAAATTTGACAAAGGCAAAGCTTGGAGGGCTTCACAACCTTTGGAGTTAGTCCACAGTGATGTATCAAGACCCTTTCCCAAACCATCTTTCACAAGGGCCAAGTACATCCTCACTTTCATTGATGATTTTTCTAGGTACACTTGGATATATTTTCTCAAACAAAAGTCTGAAGTGTTTTAAAAAATTTCTAGACTTTAAGGTTCTTGTTGAGAAATAGAGTGAGAAATCCATCAAGGTTCTTCAAACTGATAATGGAGGGGAGTATGTTAGCAATAGGTTTGAGCTATTTTGCACCACAGAGGGGATTGATTTATAGCACACAGTCACTTACAGTCCTTCACAAAATGGGGTTGTAAAACACAAAAATAGGTTCTTGAAAGAGATGGGTAGCTGTATGATTCACTCCAAATCCTTAGCACCACAGTACTGGGCCAAAGCCATCAATTGTTATTACTACATTCAAAATAGGGTTCCTCACAAAGCTTTAAAAATGATAACACCCTTTAAATCTTAGCATAAAAGGAAACTTGATGTCGAGCACCTTAAGGTTTTTGGATCCCCAGCCATGGCCTGCATACCGAAGAAGAAATTCAAAGCTATGGAATGTCAGTCTAAGCCTTACATCTTTGTAGGATATCTGGATGGTGTTAAGGGGTATCACCTTCTAGATCCAACCACTCATGATTTGTTCATTAAGAGAAGTGTCTACTTTCAAGAGAGTCCTAGAGACTCAACACTTGGCACTTCTTCTCTCTCATCAGATCTACTTCTTCATGATGATTCCTCAGATTGAGATCAGCCACAACAGGTTCCTGAGCCAGAGACATCTTCTTCTTCCTTGAGTTTAGACAGTAAGGATAGTGATGCAGGGTCATCCACCTCTAGTCAGTCAGAGGATGAGAAGTTAGCACCTGAGTCACCCACTTCTGGGCCACTTTGGGCTAGACAGACACTTAAGAGTGCTGACACTCGGGCAGGAGATCTCGTAGATGATAGACATACTAGGGGGGGTTTCAAAGAGATCCACATGCCTTCTTTGCCTTAGTTTCAGATCCACAAACTTTTCGACAGGCATCAGGAGTACCTGAGTGGGATAGTGCTATGAAGGAAGAATATTCTTCCTTAATCAAAAATCACACTTGGGACTTGACTTCACTTCCTAAGGGAAGGAAGATGGTTTGATGTATGTGGATATATCAGACCAAGTTTGCAGCAGATAGGTCAGTTGATAATTACAATGCGTGATTGGTTGCCAAGGGTTTCTCACAGGTGGCAGGCATTGACTACTCAGAGACCTTTTCACCTATTGCAAAGATGAATTCTATCTGACTCACCTTAGCTATTACTGCAACACATGGTTGGGATGTGCACCAGATGGATGTGAAGAGTGCCTTTCTTCATGGAGACCTAGAAGAGGAGATCTACATGGAGCAGCCACCAAGATTTGTTTAAGATTCTTCCATAGTATGCAGACTTAGGAAATCTATCTATGGCCTCAAATAGGCCCCTCGGTCTTGGTATGCTAAGAAGGATTCCTTCCTTCTCATAGCAGGTTTCACTAGGTACCATTTTGACCCCAATGTCTACTTCTTGCGATAGGATGATTCGCTCCTAATTTTGGTTCTATATGTTGATGACCTTTTGATCACTGGGAGTTCTTCATCAGCTATTGAAGTGGTGAAGGCATCTCTCTAGGATAGATTTAACATGACAGACTTGGGTTTGTTGTACTAATTCCTTAGCATCAAGATCTCACAGTCAAATTCAGGGAATTCTCTTACACAACCTAAGTATGCTCTTGATTTATTGTCTCAGTTTCACATGGTTGATTGCAATCCATCTCTGACTCCCTTTCTATCAGGAGTCAAGCTTGAGGCTAACTATTCTTCACCATTGATTGATGCCACTCGGTATCGACAACTTGTTGGCAGTCTCATCTACTTGACTCACACCAGGCCTGACATATCATATGCAGTGGGACTTGTCTCCAGATTTATGCAAGAACCTCATGAGCTACATTAGAAAGCAGCTAAGAGGATCTTGCATTACATACAGGGTTCACTTAGATATGGGATTCATTATAGATTTGACATAGAGGTTGACTTGATTGGGTATACAAATTCAAACTAGGCTAGTGATTCATAGACTCACAAGTCCACTTTTGGTTATAGTTTCTCTCTAAGTTTTGGTCCTATCAGTTGGTCTAGCAAGAAGCAAAATGATATTGCTATATCATCCATAGAGGCAAAGTATATGGGAATTTTTAATGTAGCTACTAATGCTATTTGGCTTCATGGGATTACTTTTGAGTTTTGCATTCCTATCAGGCAGCCCACCATCATTTATTGTGACAACTAGAGTACCATTCAAATTTGTAGGAATCTGATTTAGGACCAGTAGACCAATCACATAGAGATTCACATGCATTTCATTTAGGAGCTTATTCATAGTTAGGTCATTGACTTGATATTTTTCCAATCTTCAAAATAGGTTGCAAACATCTTCACCAAACCTTTCACCGAGAGCAAGTTCATTCCTCTATGAGCTATTCTTGGGGTGCGGTCCACATCTATAGCATCATCATCTTCGGGGGGGGCCACTAGCCTCTTCTTTTCTTTTTGTCTCTCTTTTGGGGGGGAGTTTTTTCCTACAGGTTTTCTCCTTTTCTCTATCTTATGGGAGATTGCATTTGTACATTGGTACCTCATCAGGCCTAGTTGTCGGGACCCATTTTATATTTCCACACTGCCCACCTAAGCTGCACTTATGGGGGGTGTTAGTGTAGGTTTTTATTTTTCCTATTATTTAATTAGGGAATATTATATATTTGTTCATACATGGAGTTTTCCTACATTCGTGGGATAGGCTAGCTTCTGTGGAGATTGTGTGTCATAAGGTGTCATAAGTAACTCCTTTGACTTGCTATTATGGGTATGGGAGTTACTTATCTATTCTTAGCACCTTGTCACCACCTTTTTTGGAGGAGTCTATTCTTGGTGTGCTTTGACCACCTTTTGTGGAGGAGTCTATTCTTGGGGTGCTTTAACCACCATTTGTGGAGGAGATACTTACTAGCTCTCCTATATGTATTCTTCATTATGGTGATCTCATGTTAATTGAATATTTGGTTTTGCTCCTATTTGTCTTTTGCAAATTATCTCTTTCAGTGTTTTCACTTTGCTTTAGTTTCTTTTTTTTGTGATCACTTAACCATTGCATTCACATTATTCAAACCCTGGCAACAACTCTGATAGTACTTAGGTGAGAAAGTAGGTGGTACTAGATAGTATATGATATAATGAGACCTCCTACCCTAGTCTACTAGCCTACCATGATCTAATGGACCTCAAATCTATCATGAGGATAACTATGGTGTTTGATCTTTGACTAAGATAGGAGATGTGCCAAATATAGATCATATATTTTGGTGTGATCTTAATTTCAATATTGTTTTTTTTTAAAAAAAAAATCATTACCTTTTATTTGTATTTTAACTTGTCTTCACTTTTTCTATTCCTCCTCAATATGGATTAAGAGAACCAAACATGAGTGAAATAGGTGAAAAACACAAGAGAGCTTATACTTGGTCACTGGAGAGAAGGACCTAAAGACCAATGCATCTAAAGACTCCTAAACTTGCCCACAAGTAAATGTGAAATCTCAAAATTGATAGATGTGAGCCTCAAATGAAAGGAAATAAAAAAAATATGGGGATCATGAGAGATCCATCTATGTAATAAGTGATACAATGATGAATATTATCATAATTAATCATAAAGAGGTAAAATAGTGTTAAGAAATGGATGAGGCTATGCCTAAAATAGTCATGTCACTAGATAATCCATACTAGCCTACAATGCATGTATTACAAGCACCAATAAAAGTATTAGTCATCTTAAAAAGTGATTTAATGATGTTATAACATTTTAATTTATGATGAAGGTATCATCCTATCCATGATCCTATACTATAATTCATAAGGTGAACACCATTGAAGTGAATGCTAAATAAAGGTGAAAATAATCATAAAGCTATAAAGGCAAAGAATAATATAAAAATACAAAGATGAAAGAGATATATAAGAACCAAAATGAAAAAAGAAATCCAAATTTAATGTGTAAAAAAATCAAAGAACCCAAAGGCAACAATGATGTTAGTAAATTGTGACTAAAAGAAGTAAAGTGTAAGAAAACAAAGAAACATGAAACAAAAAATAATAAGTAAAATCTATGATAATGTCGTTATCAAAGATGAGAATGTGAAATACAAGTCTATAAGTATCAAAAGGTTTCTTGAAGTTTAAATTGGTTGTTACTATGCATTGTAGAATATTAGTGGGAATCATAAGATGCCCTAATGGTTAAGTTGATATAGTGATGGGCATCGCAAGATGCCCCAAATTTTGAAGGGATTTGTGGATGGGCATTGCAAGATGACCTAACATGTGAGGTGGAGTGAGGAAAAATTTAACCATTAAAATGATTTGCATTGGGTTGGTAGATACAGTTGGAGATAGGTGAATTTATTGGATTGTTAGTTTTTAGGGACTTTGAATGTGACAGGATGTGTAGGATAGGTATAAAGAGGTAAAGGAGGACCATGCATGATAAGCTTTGGAGTAGGAATTTGAAATAGGTACTCCTTTGATTTATGTGACCTAAGAGGTCAAGGTTTAATAGATGAAACAATATGTTTAAATTTGTTCATGTTAGCTATCCTATCCTTATTGGTTTAGGAAGAAGGATCAATTATGGCTTTAAAAACATTAGTGGATGAGGTGTAGGTATGGGATAATTATTTTTGTTCATTAGGTAGTTGGTGTTGATGTGATTGTGTTTTTTTAGATTGAATTTGAGAATCTTTAAGATATACTTGATAACGTTATTGTGTGAGAGAATCAAGATTGAAATATGGACCAAGAATGGAAACAAGAAGAAATTAATGAGTTTGATGACAATACTCAGGAGAATCACCTATAGTATCATGCCACCAATAAAAATTATCAAGATTATACCATTTTGGAGGAGGTTTGGAAGGATCAAAGATCATGGGTTTAGATGGTGCAAATTTCTTCTTAAGTTGTTTTAAACTCAAGGGAGGGTGGGTTGGTTTAAATTGGTTGAATTGGATGCTCCATTTTGAGGTTGGGGAGGTTTGGATGAATCAATGTTATGATAAAATGATTGGAAAGGTTTTTTAATAGTTTTTTGAGGTGTTCCAAATCAGGTCATAAGAATGTCTTGCCTTTTTGCTTGTTTTAAGGCATTTTCTAAAGTTTGAGGGGAAAACATTTGAACTTTGTATTTAAGGAGAGAATTAAGATCATTAATAAATAGTTTTAAAATATTATCATTCCTATTATGGTATAATTTCTGATATAGAGACTTCCATCATTTGATAAAGTGTGACTAGATTCAATAGTAGGTTGCTTTCCATTGATGAAACAACTACGGTAATTTTTAGAAAGGTCATTATGTTGGAATTACTTCACTAGAGAATTGACTAAATCTTCTAGTTATGAGATGTAATGTCTATGAATTTGGTTGTAACATTCAAGTGCATCACCAACAAATATTTTGGATAAGAGCTTACTGGTAGAAATGGTGGTAGTTTGAACCCATTACTTATAAATATTTCCAAAAGACTTAAGAAATATAGACGGGTCCTTAGTCCCATCATATGTGATAGTTGGAGAAATGTTTGTAATATCTATGGATGCAATGAATGGGGCTAAAGGTTCATTTTGAAGATGTTGAAGGATTTTGTTATTCATTGGAGGTTGAGGGATGATATTCTCATTATCATTTCTAAGAGGAGGAGGGACAAAATTTTGATTTTATTGAGGCATAATGAATTGAGGTGGTTGACTAGTCATGTGTAATAAATGTTGTTTTATGTGCATCATTTGGGAAGGATTGTTTGTTTGCATGATGTTCATTTGTTGAACTATTTGAGAAATAATTTGAGTTGTGTCAATTTTTCCTTTAACATTTGAATAGGTGTATTAATTTTTTTAGGAGGGGGATTATTTGTGTTTGTGGGAAGATGGGTATTGGGTGGAGGACTAGGATGAAGGACATCAACTACATTACACTATGTAGTGATTAGTTTTAGATTATGAAAAGATGAAGGAATATAGTAAATAGTTTCATCAGAAGTAATAAAATAAGTGAGTTTCTAATTTAAATCCTTAATTATGCAATGTTTTTGTCTAAATATAGGTTGAAAAGATGATATTATTATGAAATAAGATTAGATAACCACACACAAAATAATATCATGGAAGTTGTACAGAGCTGAACAAGGTGACTTAGTACTATAAATAAGGAAAAACATAATCTAATAAGGGTACATAGTTGACCAGGTTTACTTACTACTATAACCTGACTAACATAAAAGAGTAAAGGTTTGACTAAGTCAACATAGTACTGTAGGAAGGGAAAAATATAGTCTATAAGAGACTGTGTCAAACAAAATGAAAGTTTGCTAAAAATGGAAAGATTTTGCAATGTAATTGAGCAAGAAATGGAATCAAACACATAAATAATTAGATAAATTGGAATGCTCCAATTAGGTCACATAACACAAAACCTTTCACCAATGCAAGTTTTTTTAATACAACATACAATCATCAAATAGCAAGCAGTCAACTAAAAATAAAATTCCAACTAAGTGGTCATCTTGAGTAATTTTAGATTATTATTAATCATTATTTTAAGTGTGATAAGGAAGTTAGCCTAAAATTAATCTATGTATGGAACTAAAAGTAATCTATGCATGGTTTAAATATGTTTAGGCTAAAATAAATATGTGTTGGTAATGGTATTGGCTTTGTATTGTGGCCTACTCCCTCACATCACAATCTTACAATGATAAGGGTGTTAGGTGTTTTTCCAATATATACCATTAACTACGTGTTTATACTTGGCTAGAAAACCAAGTTGGCTTCCCCCTTGGTGATGAAATTCAAGTAGGTAAGCTTTGGGTAGACAAATGCTTAAATGCATTTGGAAATTATATGATTTGGTAGTGTGTGCAAGAAAGAGGAAAATAGTGTAAATAAATGGTAATTGAAAAACCACCTAGTTAAATTATTTGAGTCACTCTAATCATGCAAAAAACTAAAATTGAAAGTGTGAATTAATTACTTACATATGGTTGTTAATTCATAAGTTAGCCATAGTACATAGTTGATTTAGATGACAATATATGCAAACATTATAGAACATAGTTGGTAGGGTTGTTACTGTACTACAAAATCAAGAGTCCTTAAGAACTAAGTTGACCTAATCGACATAATCTTTTAGATAGAAGATAAAATACAAAACTAGGTCGATCAGGGCAACCTAGTTTGATGTATGATTAAAATTTTGAAGACTGAAAACTTTGAAAAATAGAAATCTATAAAATAATTGAATTGAAAGAGATAAAAACATAGGAACCTTGGTGGGTTGGAAGATGTTGAAGATTGTGAAATTTATGTTTAAGGGCCTTGAATTGTGTCTTCAAGTTTTGCTGACTATGTTAATTGGGTCAACCTAGTTATATAATTCCCCTTTTGATGAAGTTTGTTAAGATGGCTATATTGGTTTGGTCGACCTGGTTTGTTATCTAGAAATTGATTGGAATACTAACTCGACTTGAACAACTTAGTTTATTATTATAGAGCTAAATAAGATACTAAGTCGACCTGTTTGACATAGTCTATTGTCTAGGACTAAGTAAGAGAATTATGTCAACCTATTCAATCCAGTAACCTGTATCTAATGAAGACCTACATAGAAATAATAGAGTCTTTTTTATGTGACTACATCTTAATCCTATGCACTTAAGTTAAAAACTATATCATCCTTATAAAACTAGTATCAAAAATATATAAAAATAATAAATAAAATGAAAAACATGAAAAAAAACTACAAGGGTTAGTTTCAGATTGGGTTTAGCAAAAATGTATTCAATCTTAAATGCATCAGATCCATAAATAAATATTAGCTCAGAGAAGATAGATCTTACTTACACTTTTGATTGGGGATACATTAGATAATTAGGAACATGACCAACATTGATTCACTAGATTCAATTAGGGGATATCTTATCATAAATAATATCACTAGCAAGGGTTAAAAAGACTTCAATTGAGAAAAATAATACAATAACGCTAACTAAGTCTTATTTTTTCATATTCAATATACTAATAAAAAGTAAAGCAAATAAATCTAATCTAGTTCTAGCCAAATCTTTTGACACAAAGTGAGGGTAATAAGCAACAAAATTAGATATGCATAGAATACATATAATCACGTCAATGTATATAGAATCCTAAAGTATGGAAGAGAAGTAAAAATGTATATCTATCTACTCCTATAAATGAAGTAAAAAGTTAAGAATACTTACCTTTGAAGATGAACCCACTGAACCTCAATATATGCCTTGGCCAAGGTGATTTGCAAGAAGTTGTTGTGGTATGTAAATATGACAAGGATAAATAAACTCTAGGATACATAACCTATCAATGCATAAATAAAGTATGAAACCCTAGGCTTGATCCTCAAGTAGAATGGTGGATAATTAGATGTGTAATATCTCCTACTTCTTCTTATCTTATCTAAATAATGGTAAAATTATTGTGTATATATAGGTGGATTTAGTCCTAAACCCTTATGAAACTTTTGGTTGATCCAGTTGACTTATTATCATTATTGATAAAAAATCACTAGGCCATGTGCTATGTTAGTGAAGAGCCGACCTAGACCCTAAATACATTTTTACACTAAGAGTACAAGCTTGACCCTATCGACCTAGTCATGTAAACTATGGAAAAGGGTTTTAGATTAGGAAAATGGGTTACTAAAGGTGGTAAGTGATTGGAGGAGTGTAAAAAAGAGAAGAACAAGATTATGGTCATGGTTTATAGGAGACAAGTATGTAAATAAAAATTAGAAAAAGGGACAATAATCCTACAAAGAACTAATGGTTTGCCCACCCCTATCTCGATGCACCTCTTATGGTGTGCACATAGAGATAGTGAGACTCAACAAGTTCATACAAGATTTAAAGTGTTAGTAAATGGTAAATTTTTAAAATATTATGTGTATACAATGACCTTATTCAAATATTGCCCTTGGCCTGTAGCAAAACATATGGAATCATATGGGGAAGGGTACCCAAAGTGAAGGGGAATCTAGGATGGGATTGAGGACCCAATCCAGAAGAGGATACCCCAAGTGAGGGAGGCATCTGGGATGAGGAATAAAAGGGGTCATCCCCTAACCCATTCTAGAGGATACTCGAGTTTGAGGGACATATGGGATTGAAGATTGAGGAGAGGGGGCATCTCTTTTCCCATCCTAAAGGATACCCAGATGTGGGGTACATTTGGGGGAATAGATTAAGAGAAAAAATACATCTAATAATCAATGCGCTTGGTGGTAACCATAACTTGATGTCAGATTTAACAATAAAAAATTAAAAATTAAAAATCTACTTAGGATAGTCATGGACATTGATATTTCTTATTCTTAATTTTACAAACATGGATTTATCATACTTTCCTAAATATTACATTAAAAATCAATGACTTTGATAGAGTTAAAACCTATAGTTTCCAATTTGGTTAGGCCAAACAAATTTGGCAAGGTTCTTGTCAGATTTTTAATTTCAAGAAAACTAATCATATATGCCATAGATATTACATTAATACTATTTCAAGTGTAATTTGGATATTATTTGATAAATTATTGACCAGTATGGTATTTATAATTAATTTATGACAAATTCACAATTGTAGAAATTTTCTAAATACCTATATATTGTATCAATTAGTTTGAATTTTATACATTTACTATAAGATGAATTCTAATTTGTATATTTTTTTATCTACATTGATTAAATAATTTAAGGGTTACATGTGAATGAGTTCAGTCTAGTGTGTAAGAGTTCATGGTATTTATCCTCTAAGATTCCTCCCTAATAAGTTCCAAAACATAAACAAGTAATTTTAATGTCTAAGTGCTTTAATTTCCTATCCTCATGATTTTACTAACCAAATGGAAACTATACAAAAATTTATGAATTAAGGTTACATTTTTGAAATTATTACAGTGCAAGAGTTGTTAGAATACTATATTACCTCCCAAGGAATACTGAATCAAGGATCTGAGATTCATTTTTTAATATTAAATCTTTGTTTCACAGAAGCTAGAGCTTGAGTTATAGGTAACAAATAAAACAATTTGAAAAGAGTGTAAATTACAATTGCAATATTCAAGAATCTATAGTTAAATTTATTAAAAGGAGGGAGGAAATTATGTGTTGATTATCCATTGAATAGGTTCCATGTTGCAATGGAATCAATTGGTAATTCTAAAAATCATTGATTATAGGGTTGTGGGTAGAGCTAGAGTCCCTCTAGAGCAAAAAGAATAATTGGGTTATTTTAGAGGTAAACATTGAGCATGTTTTGAAAAAATTTAGTTATTAATGTGATATTAGTTGATGTTGTATCCATGCCCTTTCCATGCTACCTCCTCATAATCTACCCCTTGAGTACAAATATTCTAAATGAGAATTACTGTAATTAAAATCCTGGACCCATGGCCTAGATCTAGGAAACCTGAGATGTATTTTAAGGTCCAAAGGGTTATTTGAGATCCTAACTATATGTGATAATGGGAAAAAACCAACACCATGCTACATTTCCCTAGTAATTTATCTATCCTTTATCATCCTACACTATTTCTACATCATCCCCACACTCTTCTATTATGTTTGATCCTATTTCTATCTCTGCGCCCTTGAAAACCTTTACTTCTCCTCTATACCTCACCTCTGCTCCTTACCCACATTTGTTTTATGGTTCAATTTAGAAATGATGTGAAAATATTTTATTTTACCTTCCTACCTACCTCCCATAAAAAACCAAATTATGATATTTGCAAGCACCAATTTTTTTTATTATAGTAGCTTTAAATTTGAAAATTTTGGAGCCATTTCCATTTTAGGGGGAAACAGTGATAGGTGAGAAGTGTTAGTAGATAGAGACAAAAGGGAAGAAGACAAAGTAGAAGAACATGTTGGCATCGAGAAAGAACCTAAGGAGGTTCACATTGAGGAGCCATAGAAAGGAGAAATAGACAAAAGGGACAAGTCTAAAAAATAACCCATAAGGAAACGAGATAGAGAAGCTAGAACTGAGCAAGAGAAAGAAGCAAAAAAAGAAAAAAGTCAAAAGAAGAACCCATATAGGAGGAAAAAGAAGAAGGAAAAAAATAAGGTAATAGAAGTAGTGGAGAGAAATAGGAGTAGACAAAACTGACTATCAAAAGAGAAGAGTTTAATCCAAGATATAGAGAGAAAGCATAAAAGGGGTACACCCAGTATGAGGTTTTCTACATATTGGAGTACATATACTCTAGAATTACCATAATGTTGATGCAACACCAGGTGTCCTTTACACTTGATTTATACATGGATGAGCCTCACTTTGAGGTGCTAATAAAATCAATCTAAAACATGAAAAAACTAGAGGGGCATGACAACCAACTTGTCAACCTTCAAGATATGAACCTAGTAGGGTTGGCTAACACCCTTATTAAAAGTGCATACATAGTAGCACAAATTTTTTTTTTAATGATGTTTACACCACAAAATGGAAAAAAAATATCACTAAATTCAAAGGAAGAAATTGATGCCATGAATCTCAAGCTCAAGCAACTAGCTGAGCATGTTAAAGAAGAAAAACCATCACATTTAGATGGTATTAACACTTCTAAAATTTTAGAAGGTGATAAGATGTACACACTAGTAGAATAAATGCTCCCACAAATGAGTCTATAAAAAAAAATAGGAATACCCTTGTGACCCCATCGAGAAATATTTCAACAAGAAGCTCAATGAGGTAGAGGACCTCTTTGCAAAGTTGGAAGATGGTGTAGAAGAATATGATGTTATCTTTTGTAACTTCTCCACTAAGGTGTCAGTCATTCATTTGTACCTCCAAAAGGCAAAAGGGGAAAAGGATGCATTGATGAAGAAAAAATTCATTATCAATAAGGTCTAGTGCACATAGATTATGGTCCAAGTCAACACTCTAAGTTCCTAGTTGAAAACCTAGGAGAAAGACTTGGAGGAACTCTTCCACACCTTTTAGACAAAGGTGAGCAAGAAAGGAGTCATCCTAGATGGTGGGGTTAGAAAATCCAATGAAAGGCTAGAGGTCTTTAGGAAACAATAGGATAACACTGATGTACTCATGCTTGAGGTTGCCTCTATGGAGATCATTGGCGCCATTGAAAAAATCAATCTTGAAATTTAGGGCTATGAGGAATTCAAGGTAGAACTACAGTAGAGTGTACTCAAGTTTGATGTAGCTAAGGTGATGTAAGTCTAGTCTAAGGATAGACTACCATTTTTGTATGGGGTAATGTTGGGATCCTTTTTGAGCTAAGTAGTGGAGCCATCCCAGCTCAATGAACACTTAGGTGTGAGGCAATCATGGTAGATGATTGTTATTTTGTCTTATAGTAGTGCTAGCTAACTAGAAACTAACAACTTCATTTTGAATGACTATGAAATAAGGATTAAAATATAGGATCCAAAAATATTTCCAATTAATGAAAGAGGATATAAGATTAGGTGAAATAATTGCATTCATATTTCCTCAATATATTTAGAATTTCATTCATCTTTCTTCCCAACTACCCATACTAACAATTTTTTTTAAAGATATTTTTATATTCTATCATTTTAATTTCATTATTATTAACTAGCCTTGTGCCCCATCAAAAAATTAAATGATTTTACTAGAAGTAGTCAATTTCACCCCATAAATACTAACATAACATGTGATTAATTTCAATCTCTCCATATTGATATAACGAAAAAATAATGTGATTCCTTGTCTGACTACAAACATTTATCCCACTATTGTAAAAAAATCTTATGTTTTTTATAACTAACCCTTAACTAAAAATTGTTTATGATGTTGGTGTGTTGTGTTGGTGTGTTGAGTGATAAATTGTTCTTTTTTTATGATCTAATACTGTATATTAGATAAATAAATTTCCTTTGTGTTTATCTTGTGATAATTAATAAAAGGTTTTAAGAAGCCTTATATTACTTAATAAAATAATTGATTAATTACCTAAAATAATGGATTACATTCTTTAATCATCCATCCTCATAGTAATAATAACTCCTTACAATACCTATGTACTTAATGAATTTTCCTTACCTTAACTTATGAATATTAAAAATTATGAAAAAAATTATTAAAATAATAATTACTCTTAGAAATCATTTTAAAATAACTTGTAGACATTTAAGAAAAAATGCACCATCACATTTGTCCTGTATTTTTGAGACATGTTAATGAATAAAGGAAATATATGAAATTCAAACCATTATGGCCTCATGAGAATCTTGAAACTATCTTTATGGTGTAAACATAAAAACTAAAAGAATCAAAACATTTTTTTGTATTATTATTGATATGTTTATGAATAGGTCAATGGTCCAAATTCTAAATTTCATTTAACTTATGATATCTAAGTTAGTATTTTTTGACACATTGTTTGTGATGGATAATTTAATTGTACATACTTTATTTTTGACTCAATTCATTATTTTTATAGATAATAATATGTCAAAAGGGGTAGTTAGCCCACTATACAAAAAGATCTGGTTAAGAGATTAATTTAGACAAAGATAAAGGAATCTTCTAGGATGATAAAAGGAAATGGGTAAAAATTAAATACTCCAAGTAGTCACAAAGTTAACAAGACAAACCAAAAAAGGGCAAATAAATGATGTTCAAAAGCTTCATATCCAAGAGGAGTTTAGGAGTGTTGGAGGGAAGAACCACTATGTAACCACTCCAAGGTTGAAGGAAAATGCTAGCACCAAAATCTTTGATCACCAGTCACATGATCATATTTATAAAATATGAACTCAAAATTACCTTCAAAAAACCATTATTTTGGTGTTTTTCCCATAAAATATATTTTATCTTCATGATAGTCACAAATTAATGCTAGTTTTAGGAAGTTCCTTAGGGTTCCATACTTTTTCGAAAGGTGATAAATGTGTATTAATATCATAGGTCGACTTATTATAGTCTAGTTTCACTAAAATGTTGTGGAAATGATCTCCAATCTATTTTAAGCCATTTGTCTTATCTAAGCTACTTATATGGTGAGAGTTCAAAAAAAAGTTAAAAGCAATAAGAAGATTAGAGGAATAATTTTCTGCAAAAGGACATTTTTTTCATTTTCTATGAATGCCCAAAACTCTCTAGTTTTTTACCCAATAATTAAAAACTATTGGTTCACTGAAATTCAAATGTACTCTTCTAAAATGCTAAAGGGAAGATGATTATATAAAGGTTCCACACTAGGCCAAACATCTTTCCAAAAATTAAGAGATCTACTATTTGAAATTAATTGTGTTCATTATTAGTCCCTTCTAGTAATAAATCCTTATGATGCATATGTATTTAAGGAGTATTACTCATCTTAACTTATAATTATTAAATAAATTGTAAAAAATCATAACATTAAAATAATAACTAGTAAAAATAATTTTAATATAATTTATAAGCATAAAAAATAAAAATGAATCTTAACATAAGTTTGTGAAGCTTTCCAATCCAATAATAAAATGAAATCTTAACATATATTTTATATTTTACATTAAATTAATGAGTTATCAAAATTACTAGTGGTTATGGCCACATGGGATGCTTGAAATTTTTACAACCCCATATTTAATTGAATCTTCAAATAAGACAAGAAGTGCAAATTTGTTTGTTCTGATTATTAGTCCTTGCCAAGGTAGGACTTAAAGAATCACATTATTATTAATTCAACTAGTGAAAAAATTTAAATACTTATTTTTTAATAACTATTAAAGTTCATATAAAGTTTCATATATAAAAAATGGAATATTTCCTAGGTGATATTCTTGAATATTCCTTCTAAGAAATACAAAATGCATTTTATGGAGTTTAAATTATTGGGCCATTGAGCATATTCCCTATATATAATAAAATTTTATATAAATATGATATTAAAGTGATAATATTACCTGGATTTTTGGATTGATTTCCATTTGAATTGATTATTTGTCACTTATATGATAAGGAACCATAAAAGCTCCCTAAATCAACAAGAACTAGTAACCGATATGTCATGAGAATGAGTTTTATTCATAGTAGGACACATTTAGATTTATTATAACAAAAATGATTTCATAGCATGACCAATTAATGGGGTGTGTTATGGCATAGTATTTATTGAAGAGGAATAAAAAATGGCAGTTGTTAACTATTTTCATTTCTACATAAGGACAAGTTTAATATTTTACTTAACAACACACTTAATACATATTTTTACAAATTTTTATATTTATTTGTAGATTATTATAAGAGGAAGAGATTCAAAACATCAATGGGGGATCAAACTCTAGTAAGAGAGGAAAGGTATAGCGTCAGTCGATAATACATTTATTAGGTACATATGGAGGTGTAGGGACATGCATAGTGGAGGTTGCAAGAAATCCCTAGGGAGGGCCTCCAAGGTCAAAGAACAAGCCAAAGCTACATGTTATTACACTACTACATAGGAGGGTATTTTGAGACAATCATTTGAGAAAAAAATTAGTCTTTTGTGTTTAATTAGAATTTTATCTCCAAGTATTTCACTTAATTTTTTATAATAAAAAGATGACTTTTTTGGAGGAAAAAAATAGCTGTATTTTTTTTGTGAAAACATTGGAACTCTTTATTTTGGGGTTGGACTAGAGAATAATAAGTATAAAGGGAAAGGGTTCACTAATTTTTAAAGGTAATTTGAATCTGACTCAGATTGATAATGTGCAGCAAAGGGAAAATAAGTTGTATAAGTCACACAATCCAAGTGAGATTGTTAAGGAAAATATTAAATACCCAATCATATTGAGAATATATAGTTGAATGATCAAGAAAGGCATCCAGAAGGAGATCAACTCATTTTCTTAAAACTTAATCCAATTGAAGATTCTCATATACCCATTTTTTAATAAATTTGATGAGGGTTGAATATTTATGTCACAGGGAGTGAATTTAGTATGGTTATTTTATTTAACTTAAAAAACCCTATTCATTTTATCTTATTTTACAAATGGATTCATATTTGACCTTGCTGAGGAATATAGATTCATGCAAAATGATTGAGGGTCTCTCTGCATGAGTGAGGTGAATGTGGGTATTCTTCCTTTAATCATATATTTCATTATAAGAAAGTTAGATCAATGTCTTTTGACATAAATTATTTTCACTGACCAACTATATGGTACAAGTGGACCTGAAAAAGGGTTTGATAGATTCAAGGTATAACATCTCTAATGGAACACTATAGGCCACCATTAGTCTAGCCATTGAGCTTGGTAAATAAAACAAAAAAGTGATAATTCATAGGGGCTCAAACTTGGTGCATTTCTAGAAGTGACAAATAAGATTGAAATCTAAGGTGGTTTCTTACTTCCTTTAACGCTATGAAATTAAATCATCTTATCCTTTTTTCTTATTTCCTAAATTGTTATAAAAATATTTATTTTTGAGTAGTAAGTACAAAATTCTTGTTTGTTCTACTCTAGTACACTTATAGCCATCATTGAGGCCATTCCATCAAATTTAAATTTGGATGCTAAGGAAATTTTCTCAAGGGTTTTTTAAAGTTTTAAAATTTACTTAGGGTTATGTTCAATTACTACAATACTTTCTCCTTTATTTTATTCTAGTTAAAATCTAGTTTCTTAGCACTAATGATTCATTTTGAAATGAATTAGGTAATATTATCATCTTGCATTATTCTTTACCTTATGGATGAGTTTATTTCTCAAATTTACACATTTATTCCTATCAAAAAATTTATGTGTTATATTGATCTTGATTTTTATAGATTTGGACCTCTAAGGAATCCAAGTTCTAAAAGACCCAGTTATTTCTTTTAAAGACTCCAAGGGATTTTTTTGATAGATCAATCAGGGTTGATAATGTGTCGACCATCTATATAAATATAAAAAAATTTAGTTTTTCTAGGAACAATATTATGGAATTCCATCCAAAACTTAAAATAAACCATTTTTTTATTACATCAGGCATCACCAAGATTGGTATTAACTTCAAAAGTTAGCGTCCAAAATCAGCCAATTTGCCATTCAAATTGTTGTCGAGAAGAATATTAGCTATTTTTAAATCTCTATGACTTATTTTTTGGGGTAAGGATACATTCAAGTACTCCAATCCTTAAAAAATAACACTGGTTGAATCACATGAATGACCTTGATCTTCAAATATTTTTATAGATTTATACCCATAAAAAATAAAGTTACCTTATATAGCATCTAATGTTAGTTGAAGCCTAGTTTTCCAATCTAGTTTTTTATATTTAAATGGATTATATCCTAAAAATACAAATTAATAATCAAATATGTTCTGGGTACTTGGCTTTCTATTGATTACATGGTATAATACTCAAGAGTGAAACTTTTCAAGAAAAAAATTACTATAAAGGTGTTGATTTAGGGATCTTACAGGCATGTTATGATAGAAAAACATAAGGTATCTTGATTAATTACAATAACCAATAAATTACCAATTTATTATGATGGACTCTATACAGAAGATCAATCTATTCATCAATTAAAGTTTAACTTTATTCCTAACCAGTGTAGCAAAACTATGAGACAACACAATTAATCCACATTCCAAAAAGGAAACATAGGAAGATGCTTAAGGAAACTCATTATTACCTCAGTTAATAAATATGAAATCCTTTAGATAATAATGATATAACTTTTATGGCTATTTATTTTTCATATTGCAATTTACCCCATAACACTAACTCAAATCTGCGTTGTCCAATCTTATGGCTAAATTTTTCTATATATATTTTCATCTCATCTAGAGAAAAGGCATGGTATTTTGATGGATTTGGCACCAAAATAATTGATAAATATTTAAAATAATAAATATATTTATTATTAATCTATAATACTAAATTAGAAAACTTTTCTTTTGTGCCAACTAGGGAAAATAAACTTATTATAAGCTTGTTTATAGTTGTTTTATTTAAATTATATTTCTATTGAATTAGGGTAGTAAATAGGAAAGATAAATTGATTTTCACAAATCCACTTGCAATCACTCCAAGGATAACCCTCACTTTGTTTTTCTTTGAGTAGGAGGGGTGGACATGTTCCCCTTTATTCATACAAAGGTAGAAGTTACCACTGTATCTACAATACATCAATCAAAAATTATAAATCAAAAATTTTAGATAATTCAATTATTAGATAATAATTAAAATATATGGATTCAGTAAAAATTAAATTAAAAACTAAAATACTTTATATCCAATGAAGGTTGATCTAATAATTGTTGTGGAATTACACCACTGAAATTATTATTCTCTATAACTCTGTGACAATCACAAATGATCCAAGAAACATTTTTTACACTAATACATTAAAGGAAATTACTAATTATGAGTAAGAGCTGAATATTTTAGTAATGAAAGGTAAAAATGCTTATAATTATCTAATATTATGTAGTGGAGATATCCATTCTAGAACTCTACCACTTAAGCTATTATTTTGTATGAACTTACATAACCCAGTTGTGGACCTTGATAATTGTTATTCTCAATTTTTCAAAAACTAATTTGTCCTACTTTACTAAATGTTACATGTCAATAAAAATAAATTTGACAACATAATTAAAACATACAATCACTCCAACTTGGTTAGTCCTGGTAAATTTGGTAAGGGTTTAATTAGATGATTATTATCAAGTGACCTAAACACATGCTAGAACACAAAATAATTATTGTCACATTAAGTGTAATTTGGAGAATAAAGCTATGTTCTTTGTATAAATTATTGGTCTTGATGTTCAGTTTAATTTTATTAATACACAAATCAGCCTTACATAAAATTGTATTAGGAATTGTCATAATTTTATAAACAGAAAAAATTATGATAGTAAATGTGCTAGTCAATAACTATATTCAATTTTAAATTGGACACTTCAACTATATTATTAGTTATAAAGAAGTTATAGTGAAACATCAACAAGTCACATTAAAATGGATAATAATTTGCAACATGTATATTGTTGAAAACTAGTAATAATATGGTTTCTTTCCACAAATTAAAAATTTTTCTATTTAATTAGGATATGTACAACATGAAAATGTAATATTCAAATGTGGGGGAAATGACAAATCATATTGGATCATAGGGGACACTCTTGTTTAAATCTTTCCCTAGTCTAATGAATACCTCAAGCTCACACGTTGTGGGGGGCATCTATGAAAAACACAATTCATTAGGTGAGGATTGTATGAAATCATAAATGCATCATATCCACAAATGAATCCTAGATCAAAGTAGATAGATGTAACTTACACTTCTGATTGGGGATACATTACATAATCAAGAACATGACTAATATGGATCTGCTAGACCCAATTAGGGGATCACTTATCACAAATAATATCACTAGGGAGGGTTACAAAGCCTCTATTCAATAAAAATCATGCAATAACCCTAACTAAGTCTTATGTTTTCATATTAACTATACTAATAACACATAAAGTAAATAAATATAATCTAGTGATTACCAAAGCTTGTGTCACAAAGTGGGGTAATGAAAAACAAAATTAAACATGCATAGAAGACATATACTCACATTAATGTATATAGAATCCTAATGCATGAAAGAGAAGTACAAATGAATATCTATCTACTCTTATAAAGGAGGAATAAAGTTAAGAAACTTACCTTTAAAGATGAACCCATCAAGCCTCAATCTCTTCCTTGGCCAAGGAGATTAGAAAGAGTTTGTTGTGGTATGTAAGGATGACAAGGTTAAATCACCTTTAGGCTACACAAACTATCAATGCATCCAAAATACTTCTCAAGTATAATGGTGGATAAAAATATGTGCAATAGAAAGTATGAAACCCCAATATTTTTTTCTCAAGTATAATGGTGGATAAACATATGTGAAATAGCTCTAAATTCTTTTTTTCTCTAAATAATGGAAAAATGATTTTGCATATATAGGCAAATTCAACCTTAAAACCTTCCAAAATTTTTGACCTACATTTTCAACCTAATTGACCTAGTATCATTATTAAAGAAATTACTAGGTCATGGGCTGAGTTGGCCAAGAGCCTACCTAGACCCTAAATAAGTTTTGCCTATAAAAGTATAGGGTCCACTATGTCGACTGAGTCATATAAACTATCAAAAGGGGCTTTAGGTTAGAAAAAGGGTTATTAAAGGTGGTAAATGACTACAGGAGTGGATAAAAGAGAATAACAAGCTTAGGGGAATGGTTTTTAGGATACATGTGTGTAGATAACAAGTGGCCAAAGAGAAAACAATCTTGAAAGACACCAATGGTCTACCCACCCCCTTCCTAGTGTACCCCATAGGCCTACACTCAGAGAGATTAAGACTCGATAGGTTCCTATAAGATAGAAAGTGTTATTAATTGGTAATGTTTGAAAATATTATGTGTATACATGTTCCCAACTTGAAGCTCATTACATGTCACATAAGTGCAACAAAGGATGGTGCTTTAAGAATAGAACATGATGACACATAATGATAATAGTAAATAAAGTGTAGTAAGGAGAAAATAAGCTAAATGAAATGACATAATTGAAAAACACATAAATTTACTTACCTTAATGTTGTATATAAATAAGGAAATGCAAGAGATTTGAAGGTATCTAGTGTGGAGAACATTTGGCAAACCTATAGATATTGGTGAAAAAAAGAGCAAAAATTTGAATTTTTTTCAATATAGGAATATACTAGTTAAAAAGATTCTATATTACATTAGTATTATTGAACATTTTACGGTTTGTAAAAAGAGTTAGTAGACAAATATATGAGGGACTTAAGAAATTTTTTAAAGTAGGAGTGTTAAGGCAAGGTTAGTATATTGAAGGAAAATAAATTACAAAATGATGGAAAATGAATGATAAATGATTTTATAACACACTAAATCACATTGGAAAGTGTTTAAAACATAAATGGAAAAAAGTAATGTAGAATATACTAAATCACATTGGAAAGCATATAAAACTTAAATGGCAAAAAAAGAATGTAGAACATACTGAATCACGTTGGGAAGCATGTAAAACATAAATGGTAAAAAGGAATGTAGAACATACTAAATCATGTTAGGAAGCATGAAAACATAAATAAAAATTAAATATCAATGCAAGAAAACTCTAAAAAAGATATTTAATAAAGTGAAAAGTAAGCTCATGTAAGACAGGTATGTCAAATCAAACATAAAGAAAAACATGAATGATTGAAAATAAAATGTAACTCAATATGTAACACAAACATGAATAATTCATACATAAAGAGAAACATCTCATAATTCAAAAATTCATATGTAATAGAAGTGAAGTCCACAAAAATCAAATAAGAACATGATAGAGAGGTGAAAATCAAAAGCTCTAAAGGATGAAAACTCAAACTTAGTGCTTGTTTTGAGATACAATGTAAGAAATAACAACCACCTAATGACATGAATAGTGTAACAATGAGATGGTGTGGTAATAAAATGGTGTAAGGGTATTTGTGAGGAAGGCCTGCTCCTATCCAAGGTCTTACAATGCAATTTGGAAACTATAAACCAAGAGGCGTAATAAGGTAGATGTGATCAGTTAAAACTAATATCCAACAAGGGGAATATAAGGAATTTATGATGTAAATAAAGAATGTGAGGAACCACTTAGGTGATGTGAACACCTTAGTAAGAATGAGACAATCTAGGCAAGTGAGAAAGGCTAATAACTATCAATACCAAGGACTTAGGACACCTTGACTAATGAATACAAATCTTGGGATAATAAGTGAAGTACATAGATAAAATATTGAAGGCTATATGCAAGAAAATTAAAATGGACCTACATTCCCATAATGTGTTCCCCATTCCGCAGGACCACTTACAAAGTTGTCAGTCTATTATGAAGATTGGGTACTTATGTGAGAAAGTAGGTGGTACTATATAGTATATGATATAATGAGACCTCCTACCCTAATCTACTATCCTAACATGCTCCAATGGACCTCACCTCTACCATGATCCCAAATATGGATTTTGAGATTTGACTAAGATAGGATATGTGCCAAATATAAATCATGTCTTTTGGTGTGATATGAATTTTAATATTATTTTTTCCTTTTAATCATTGCCTTTTATTTTTATTTTATAATTTGGATTTTAAATTTTCTTCAATTTTATATTCCTCCTCCATATGTATTAAGAGAACCAAACATGATTGAAATAGGTGACAAACACAAGAGAGCTTATACTTGGTCACTAGAGAAAAGAACCTAAAGACTAATGTGTCTAAAGATTCCTAAACTTTCCCACAAGTAAATGTGTAATGTCAAATTTGATGTATGTGAGCCTCAAATGAAAGGAAATAAGGGAAATCTATGGATCATGAGAGATCCATCTATGTAATAATTGATAAAATTATTAATATGCACATAATAGATCACAAGGTGGTAAAATAGTGTTATGAAATGGATGGGGCTATGCTTAAGATAGTCATGTCACTAGAGAATCCATACTAACCTACAATGGATATAGTAAAAGCACCAATAAAAGTAGTAATCATCCCAAAAAGTGATTTAAATATGTTCTAAGATTGTAATTTTTGAGGAAGGTATAATCCTATCCATCATCCTAGACTGTAACTCACAAGGTGAACACCATTGAGGTGAATGCTAAATAAAGGTGAAAATAATGATAAAACTACTAAGGAAAATAATGACATAAAAATAAAAAGATGAAAGAGATATATAAGAACCAAAATGAAAACAAATTCCAAATTTAATGTGTAATAAAATCAAAGAACCCAAAGGCAATAATGATTCTACTAAATTGTGACTAAAAGAAGTAAAGTTCAAGAAAACAAATAAACATGAGAAAAAAATAACAATAAAAATATATGATAATAGAATTATAGAAAATGAGAATGTTAAATAAAAGTATATAAGTATCATAAGGTTTAATTGAAGTTTAAATTATTTGTTATTATGTATTATAGAATAATAGTGGGCATCGTAATATGCCCTAATGTGTAAGTAGATGTAGGGATGGGCATCACAAGATGCCCCAACATGTGATGTGGAGTGAACCATCAAAATGATTTGAATTGGGTTGGTAGGTAAATTTGGTGATAGGTAAATTTATTGGTTTGTTATTTTTTAGTGACTTTGGATGTGATATAGGATGTGTAGGATAGGTATAAAGAGGTAAAGGAGGACCATGCATGATATGCTTTGGAGTAGGCATTTGAAATAGGTAATCCTTTGATTCATGTGACCTAAGAGCTTTAAGTTCAATAGATTCAACAATATTTTAAATTTGTTCATGTTAGCTATCATATCCTTATTGGTGTAGGAATAAGGATCAATTATGGCTTAAAAAACATTAGTGGATAAGGTGTAGGTATGGGATAATTGTTGTTGTTCATTAGGTAGTTGATGTTGATGTGATTGTGGTTCTATAGATTGAATTTGAGAATATTTAAGATATAATTGATAACATTATTGTGTGAGACTATCAAGATTGAAATATGGACCAAGAAAGGAAGCAATAAGAAATTGGTGAGTTTCATGACAAGACTCATGAAAATGACTTATAGTATTATGCCACCAATAAAAATTATCAATATTATACCATTTTGGAGGAGGTTTGGAAGGATCAAAGATCATGGTTTTAGAGGGTGGAAATTTCTTCTTATGTTTTTCTTGACTCAAGGGAGGCCAGGTTGGATTGAAATTGGTTGAATTAGATGCTCCATTTTGAGGTTGGGGAGGTTTGGATGAATCAATGTTATGAGAAAATGATTGGAAAGGTTCTTTAATAGTTTTTTGAGGTGTTTCAAATTGAATCATAATAAAGTCTTGCCTTTTTTCTTAGTCTAATGAATCTTCTAAAGATTAAAGGGAAAACATTTTAACATTGCATTCAAGGGGATATTTAATAGTAGTAACAAATAATTTTAAAATATTATCATCATTCATGTTATGGTCCAATTTCTAAGATGGAATGTCTAGGAAGTTGGTTGTAACATTCAAGTGCATCACCAACAAATATTTTGGCTAAGATCTTGGTGGTAGAAAAGGTGGTATTTTGGACCCATTACTTATACATATTTCCAAAAGACTTAAGAAATATATAAGGGTCCTTATTCCCATCATATGTGATACTTGGATAAATGTTTTCAATATCTATAGATGTAATGAATGGAGCTAAAGGTTCATTTTGAAGATGTTGAAGGATTTTGTTATTCATTAGAGGTTGAGAGATGATATTCCCATTGGCATCTCTAAGAGAAGGACACATTTTTTTTTTATTTGGTTGAGGCATAATGACTTGAAGTGGTTAACTAGTCATGTGTAATAAATGTTGTTTCATGTGCATCATTTGGGAATGATTAGTTATTTGCATGATGTTCATTTGTTGAACTATTTGAGAACTAATTTGAGTTGTGTCAATTTTTCCATTAGTATTTAAAGGGGGTATTAGTTTTTTAGGAGGGGTATTATTAGTGTTGGTGTAAGGATGGGTATTGGGTTGAGGATTCCAAACATTATTATTGGGTAGAGGACTAGGATGAATGACATCAACTACATTACACTATGTAGTGATTGGTTTTTGATTATGAAAAGATAAAGGAAGAAAGTAAATAGTTTCATCTAAAGTAATAAAATAAGTGAGATTATAATCTAAATTATTAATTATGCAATGTTCTTGTCTAAATAGAGGTTGAAAATATGACATCATTATAAAATAAGACTAGGTAACCAAACAGAATAATATCACAGAAGGTGTACAACTCTGAATTTGGATACTTAGTACTATAAATAAGGAAAAACACAATCTAATAAGGGTACAAATTCAACTAGGTCAACTTAGTACTATAGCCTGACTGATGGAAAAGAGTAAAGGTTTGACCATGTCAACTTAGTACTATAAAAAGGGAAAAATATAGTCTATAAGAGATTGTGTTGAATATAATTGAAGTGTGTTAAAAATGGAAATATTTTGTAATGTAATTGAAGAAATAAATGGAATCAAACACAAAAAATTAGATAAATGGGAATAATCCAATTGGCACACATAACACAAAACCTTGCACCAATGCAAGTTTTTGTAATAAAACACACAATCATCAGATAACAAGTAGTCAACTAAAAATAAAATGCTAAATAATTGGTCATCTTGAGTAATTTTAGATTATTATAAATTATTATTTTAAGTTTGATAATGAATTTATCCTAAAATAGGGAACTAAAAAACAATCTATGTATGGTTTAAGGATGTTTAGGTTGAAATAGATATGTGTTGGTAATGGTATTGGCTTAGTATTGTGGCCTACTCCCCCACTTCACAATCCTATAATGATAAGGGTGTCAGGTGTTTTGATAATATATACCATTAACTACTTGTTTATACTTGGCTATAAAACCAAGTCGGCTTCCCCCTTGGTGATGAAATCTAAGTAGGGAGGCCTTGGGTATACAAATGTTTAAATGCTTTTTGAAATTATGTGATTGGTAGTGTGTGTAAGAAAGATAAAAATAGTTCAACTAAATGGTATATTGAAAATCCACATAATTAAACTATGTGAGTTACTCTAATCATGTAAACAACTGAAAGGAAAATTTTGAATTAATTACTTACATATAGTTGTTAATTGATAATTTAAACATAATATAGAGTTGATTCAAATAACAACATATGTAAACATTATAGAACATAGTCAATATGGTTGCTATTATACTACAAAATAAAGATTATTTAAGAATTAAGTCAACCAAATTGACCTAATATTTTATATAGAAGATGGAATAAAAAACTAGGTCGATCAGGGTAACTTAGTTTAATGTATGATTAAAATTTTGAAGACTACAAACTTTGAAAAATATAAATCTAAGAAAAAATTGAATTGAAAGAGAGAAAAAGAGAGGAAACTTGGTGGGTTGGAAGATGTTGAGGATTGTGAAATTTATGTTTAAGTGCCTTAAATGGTATGCTAAAATTCTACCTACTATGTCGATTGGGTCAACCTAGTTCTACAATTCCCCTTTTGATGAAGCCTATTAAGATGAATATACCAGTCTAGTCGACTTGATTTGTTATTTAGAAACTGACTGGAATACTAACTTGACTTGAACAACTTAGTTTATTGTTATAGAGTTGAATAAGATACTAAGTTGACCTATTCAACATAGTCTATTGTCTGGGACTAAATAAGAGTATTATGTTGACCTATTCAATCCAGTAACATGTATCTAATGAAGACCTACATAGGAATAATATAGTTTTTCTTATGTGACTACACATTAAACATATGCACAAAAGTTAAAAACTATATCAGTCTCATAAAGCTAGTATCACAAATATAGAAAAATAATAAATAAAATGATAAAAATAAGAAACATGAAGAAAAACCTACAAGGGTTAGTTTCACATTGGGTTCACCAGAAACGTATGCAATATAAAATGTATCAGATCCATAAATCAATCATATCTTAGAGAAGATAGATCTTACTTACACTTTTGATTGGGGATACATTATATAATTAAGAACATGACAAACATTGATCTGCTAGATTTAATTAGGGGATATCTTATCGTAAATAATATCCCTAATGAGGGTTAAAAATCCTTCAATAACGAAAAATAATGCAATAACCCTAAATAAGTCTTATGTTTTCATATTCACTATAATAATAACAAGTAAAGCAAATAAATCTAATCTAGTTCTCACCAAATCTTGTGACACAAAGTGGGGGTAATAAACAACAAAATTAGACATGCATAAAAGACATATAATCATGTCAATGTATACATAATCCTAATGTATGGAAGAGAAGTAAAAATTCATATCTATCTACTCTTATAAAGGAGGAAAAAAGTTAAGAATACTTACCTTTGAAAATGAACCCACCAAGCCTCAATCTCTCCCTTGGCCAAGGTGATTCTGAATAAGTTGTGTTATGTAAATATGACAAGGATAAATCAACTCTAGGATACATAACCTATCAATACATAAAAATACTTATATATAAGATAAGATCCATATCTCCAAATAAAGTATGAAACCCTAAGTTTGATCCTCAATTAGAATGATGGATAAGTAGATGTGTAATATCTCTTACTTCTTATCTTCTCTAAATAATGGAAAAATAATTGTGTATATATAGGTGGATTTAACCCTAAACCCTTATGAAACTTTTGGTTGACCTATTTGACCTAGTATCATTATTGATAAAAACTCACAAGGTCATGGGCTATGTCAGTGAAGAGCTGACGTAGACCCTAAATGAGTTTTTCCACTAAGATTACAGCGTCAACCTAGTCGATCTAGTCATGTAAAATATGAAAATGGGATTTAGATTAAGAAAAGGGGTACTAAAGGTGGTAAATTATTGGAGGAATGTAAAAAAGAGAAGAACAAGATTAGGTCACAATTTTTAGGAGATAAGTATGCAAATAAAAAGTGAAAAAATGGACAACAATCCTTTGAATCACCAATGGTTTATCCACCCCTTTCTTGATGCACCTCTTAAGGTGTGCACTTAGAAATATTAAGACTCAATAGGTTCCTACAAGATATAAAGTGTTAGTAAGCAGTAAAGTTTGAAAATATTATGTGTATACAAGGATCCTATTCAAATATTACCCTTTCCCTATAGTAAAACATATTCAATCACATGGGGAAGGGTACCCTAGGTGAAGGGGCGTCTAGGATGGGATTGATGACCCAACCTATAAGAGGATACCCTAGGTGAGGGAGGCATCTAGGATGAAGATAAAGAGGGGTCATCTCCTACCCCATCCTAAAGGATACTTGGGTTTGATGGACATGTGGGATTGAGGATTCAGGAGAGGGGGCATCTCTTATCCCATCTTGAAGGATACCTAGATGTGGGGGACATTTGGGGTTATAGATTAAGAGCAAATATCCATCTAAGAAGCAATGTGCTTGGTGATAACCATAACTTGATGTCAAATTTAACAAAAAAAAATTAAAAATTAAAAATCTACTTAGGATATTCATGGACATTGATATTTTTTATTCTTAATTTTACAAACATGGATTTATCCTACTTTCTAAATATTACATTCAAAAGTAATGAATTTGATAGAGGTAAAACCTACAGTTTCAAATTTAGTTAGGCCAATCAAATTTGGCAAGGTTCTTATCAGATGGTTAGTTTTAATAAAATAGATCATATATGCCATAAATATTACACTCATACCATGTCAAGTGTAATTTGGATCTTCTTTGATAAATTTTTTACCAGTATGGTCATTCTAATTAATTTATGACAAAGTCACAATTGTGGAAATTTTATAAATACCTATATCTTGTATCAATTATTTTGAATGTTATACATTTACTGTAAGATGAATTTTAATTTTTGGAGTTTTTATCTACATTGATTAAATAATTTAATGGTTACATGTGAATGAGTTCATTCCACTATGTAAGAGTTCACAGTATTGATCCTCTTAGATTCCTCCCTACTAAGTTGCAAAACACAAAAAAGTAATTCTAATATCTAAGTCTTTTAATTTTCTTATCTTCACAATTTTACTAACTAAAAGGAAACTATACAAAAAATTATGAATTAACCTTACATTTTGGAAACCCTTATAGTTGAAGAGTTGTTAGAATACTAGATCCCTCCCAAGGAATACTAAATCAAGGATCTGAGATCCATTTTTAATATTAAATCTTTATTTTAGAGAAGATAGAGATTGAGCTATAGGGTAACTAATAAAATAATTTCAAAAGAGTATAAATTACAATTGTAATATTCAAGAATATATAGTTAATTTTTTTAAAAGGAAGGAGGAAATTGTGTGTTGATTATCCATTGAATATGTTCCATGTTGCAATGAAATCAATTGGTAATGCTCAAAAGGATTAATTATGGGGTCATGGGTAGAGATAGAGTCCCTCTAAATCAAAATAAATAATTGGGGTTTTTTAGAGGTAAACATGGAGCATGTTTTGACAAAGTGTAGTTATTGATGTGATAATAGTTAATGTTGGATCCATGCCCTTTCCATGCTACCTCCTCATAATCTACCCCTGAGTGAAAATATTTTGAATGAGAATTAGTGCATTTGAAATATTAGAACCATGGCCTAGATCTAGGAAACATGAGATGTATTTTAAGGTCCAAAAGGATATTTTACATCCTAACTATATGTGATATTTGGAAACAACCAACACCATGCCACATTTCCCTAGCAATTTATCTAGCCTTTATCATCCTGCACTAGTTTCTACATCATCCCCACACTCTTCAATTGTGTCTAATCCTATTTCAATCTCTACACCCTTGGATATTTCTACTTATCCTTTACACCTCACCTTTGGTCCTTTCCCACCTTTTTTTGATGGTTCAATTTAGAAATCATGTGAAAATATTTTATTTTACCTTCCTACCTACCTACCCATGAAGCTCTAGATTATGAGAGCTACAACAACCAACAAAATTTATTATAGTAGATTTGAATTTGAAAAATTTTGAGCCATTAAAATTTTAGGTGGAAATGGTGATAGGTGAGAAGTGTTTTTAGATAGAGACAAAAGGAAAGAAGACAAAGTAGAAGAATGAGAGCCACAAAAAAGTGCACAATAGATTTATAGTAGGAATAGGTGAAGAGGTAGAAAATAGAGTAGTAGCAACTACAAAAAGATAAGGCAAAAAGTAGAATATTGATTCAACAAAAGATAGATAATAGGATCAACTCATGGAAAAAAATATATAAATAATATTGTAGTATAAGTAATAAACTCTTTACACAAAAAAAAGAAGACAAAAAAGAGAATAGAATAAGAACATTAGTAGGTAAAGCAAGAAAATATAGTTACTGACAAAAGTCAGTAAGGAGTTTATTTTTATGTATATAACTATAGTTGTTAATATATGTTTATAATAGTTTTAAGTATTATTTAATATTTATTTGTGATTTTTTTATTGCTTCACCTCTTTCCTCCCCTATTCATTTTTTTATGGTATTTATTGGTTCCCACCTAGGCTTGCACATATTTTATATATTTTGATAATAATAGTTTTTTGAGATGTAGTTTCTAACAACTTGTATCATCCCATACGTAGTGGGCCAATTTAGACATGGAAACAAACAGTTTGGGTTTATGGAATGAGCCTCCAATATTTTATGGAAATAACTATGATGCGTGAATAATCAAAATAAATACTATATTCAACTCTCAAAAGCTCTATTAGTTTGTTGAAGGTGGATATAATGAGGTTATAGAACTTGCCTCTTTGAATGCATTAACCCAATTACAAAGGAATGTTTGAAGGATAATGTCATAAAGGATTTCAAGGCACTCGATTATATACAAATGACACTAATTGATTCCATATTTCATAGGATAGCAACAATTTTCCATTACAAACAATCATGGGACATTTTGTAATATGCCTATCAAAG
Source organism: Torreya grandis (assembly GCA_037957365.1). Taxonomy (NCBI): domain Eukaryota; kingdom Viridiplantae; phylum Streptophyta; class Pinopsida; order Cupressales; family Taxaceae; genus Torreya; species Torreya grandis. The sequence goes on from JARHVA010000330.1 coordinate 4,529,089, forward strand.
GAGTGACAAAGTGAATATTTTCAAGTTTCAGCTCTTAAGAATGGATTTTGAGACCCTAAAAATAAAGGAGAATGAGTCTATCAATGACTTATTCACAAGGATAGTGAATATTATCAATCAAATGAATACATGTGGTGATACCCTTGAAGATCATAGGATAATAGAGAAGGTGTTGACGAGCCTTCTAATCAGACTTGACTCTATAGTGGTTGCAATAGAAGAGTTAAAGGATTTGAGGCAAATTGTAATATATGAGTTAATGGGTTCCTTGCAAACCCATGAAAAAAAGTTGAATAGGTTAGCCAACCCCTCTTATGAGCAAGCATTCAAGACCAATGTGAATATAAAAGGAAGGGTGAGATGATCAAACAATAGAGGAAGAGAAATAACTTGAAAAATTAAATAAGGTGGAAGTCATATCTATCAAGAGTCACATGGAATAGGAAGAGGGAGGAGTAGCAAAACTTTAAGAGGAAGATCTACACAAAGGTATGATAAGTCTATAATCCAATGTTATTATTGCAAGATGTATGGACATTATATAGTGAGTGTAGAAAGAAATAGTATGACATAAATAAGTATAATTCAAATTCATCTCATACATAAGAGGATAAACCTAATAATAATGAGAAAGGTGTAATTTTATTTATAACATGAAACATTGGCAAGAAAGGTTGTAAAGAGACATAGTACTTGGATAGTGGTTGTATCAACCACATGAGTGACAACAAAGAGATTGTCAAACACATTGATGAATCAATAAAATAAGAGGTAAATATGGGAAACAATGAGAAGGTTCCCATCATGGGAAAATGAATCATATCTATTCACACCAATCAAGTTGATAAAAGGTAGATTCAATATGTTTATTATGTACCCAAGTTGAAACATAACCTTATTGGCATTGGGTAGCTTATCCAAAAATGGTATAAAGTCAGATTTGACAATGATGAATGCAACATATTTGATAAAAATGGCTGAAATATGTAGATTGTAGTAGTCAATATGACAACTAATTATATGTTTTCATTGAGAATGGAAAGTGAGCTCACAACAACATTTAAAATAATGATACTAGATGAGTCTACTCTTTGGAATCTAAGGTATTGGCATTTGAGATTTGGAGGGTTGAACCTTATTCACAATAAGAACATGGTGAAAGTATTTCCTCTTATAGAAAAGTTTAATAATGTGAAGGATGCATATTGTGGAAGCAACATAGGAGTGCATTTATTGTGGGTAAAGCATGGAGAGCTAGAGATCTTTTAGAGCTGATATATTTAGACATGTGTGGTCCAATGAAGACCCCATACCTATCTAAGAATGTCTACTTCATGAAATTTATAATTATTTTAGTTATAGGATATGGGTGTATTTATTGAAGAATAAATCAGAATCATTTGAGACAGTCAAGCAATTCAAGGCCATGGTGGAGAAGCCAAGTGGCCACTACATAAAGATTTCAAGGATGGATAGAGGGGGAGAGTATATATTCAATGATTTCATGAATTTTTTTATGTATCATGGCATAAAAAATTAATTTACATCTAGGTATACACCCTAAAATAATGGTGTGGCTGAGAGGAAGAATATGACCATCGAAGAGATGGCAAGGAGCATACTCAAGGCAAAGGATTTGCCTAATGATTTTTAGGATGAGGCTATAAAAATAGATATATGCTTTTTTAATATTTGTCCAACAAAGAGTGTTAGGTATATGATCCCTCATGAAGCATGAAGCAGTCGAAAGCCAAATGTTGAACACCGTAGAGTGTTTGGTTGTGTTGCATATGCACAAATCCCCAAGCAAAGAAAGATAAAATGAGATGACAAAGGTGAAAAGTGCATATTAATTGTGTATAATGACCAATATATCTTACTGAATGTACAATATCATAACCAAAGATATTATAATTATCTAAGATGTTCAATTCATTTAACATGAATATTGGGAAGAGAGACAAGATGAAAAGCATGTACAAACAAGGCTAGTGAACCCTTTACTGAAACTAAAACAATAGGTGGTATATCCACTAATGTACCAAATTGTACCCCTATTTAATAAAGGGATGAATCATATAATGGAAAAAACCATTATGGAGGTTAATTTATTCAAGAAAATCATCCTCTTCCAACTACAATTAATGCCAAACAAGGAGAAAAATCTTGCAGTAAGTCTATGAGTAATCAAGGTATGAGAAAAATGAATATGAAACTATGAATTATGCTCTCTTTTTATTAGATGATCCTATCTACTTTGAATAATTAGTCAAGGACATCATGTGGTATGAGGTAATGAATGAAGAAATGAATGTCATAGAGAGAAATCGCACTTGGGAGTTAGCTGACCTACCAAAAGGAAAAGAGGTCATAGTAGTTAAGTAAATGTACAAGACAAAAACCACTCTCAAAGTCAAGATAGATAGGCATAAGGAATTACTGGTGGTGAAGGTATACAAGTAAAGGCCTGGACATGATTACAATGAGACATTAATACCTGTAGCAAGGCTAGAAATGATAAGGACAATCATAGCCATTGAAACTCAACATAAGTGGAAGGTGCATCAAATAGATGTTAAATCACCATTCTTGAATTGAGTGCTAGAATAAGAGGTTTTTTTTACAACCATCAAGATATGATATTTTCAGTCATGAAAACAAGGTACATAGGCTAAAAAAGGCATTATATGGGCTCAAGCAAGCCCCAAGAGCATGGTACAACCATATAGACTCTTACTTGTTGAGAAATGGCTTTAGAAAAAGTGAGAGTGAGTCCAAAATCTACATAAAATCAATCCAAGGTGATATTTGTATTATTTTTTTGTATGTGGATGATCTAATATTCATTTAAAATGCAAATCAATCCATTGAAGAGTTCAAAACAACCATGAATAATGAATTTGAAATAACTGATTTTGGCTTATTGAAGTATTTGATTGGGATATAATTCAAGAAAATTGATAGTTGAATCTTAATTTACCAATATAAGTATGTAAAGGATATCTTGGAGAGGTTTAAGAAGTTGAACAATAAGCCATTATTTACTCTAGCTGAGACAAGTGTTAAGTTGTCCAAAGATGAGTGCCATAGTAATGTAGACCCCACATTGTATAAGAGCTTAGTGGGAAATTTAATGTATTTTATTGAAAATAGGTTGAATGTCATGTATGTAGTTAGCCTCATATCAATATTTATGGAGATGCTAAAGGAGACACATTGGCAAGTGAAAAAGAGGATATTGAGGTACATGAATAGAAAAAGTGATTATGGAGTTATGTATGTAGTAATAGATGAGTTTTAGCTTATGATCTACACAAATAGTGATTGGGATAGTAGCCTTGATGATTGAAAGAACACTTTGGGGTATTTATTTAATATTTGGTTAGGATCCATATCTTGGGCTTCAAAGAAACAACCCATAGTGTCACTTTCTATAGATGAAGTAGAGTACATAATAGCCAATGAAGCAACATACCAAAATATATGGTTAAGAAGGATACTTTCATATTTACATGAGGAGTATCAAGGGGATTATATACTATATTTTGATAATACATCCTCTATATCATTGTCAAAAAACCTTGTCTTTCATGGTACGATCAAACACATTATGATTAGGTATCACTTCATTCAAGAGTTACTTGAAAATCATTTGATAGAGCTTAGTTTATACAACTCAAATCAGTAGCTAGCTAATATTTTTACTAACCCTTTATCTAAATACACTTTCATGCACTTAAGAGGAATATTAGTAGTCATTAATGCAATAGCATTAGGCTTACAAGGTTTTATTTTTACAAAATATCTACAGACTTTGACATTCTAGCTATGGACTTAAGCAGGGTAGATATAAACTTTGACAGTCTAGCTATGGACATCAACAGGGTAGCTATAGACTTTGACAGTCCATCTATGTAATTTAGTAAGGTACCTATGGACTTAAGTAACTAAACTCTAAACATGCACAAAAGAGGTGCAAAAGCATTTGGGCAGATAAAGAGAAGTTAGAAGGAAGTTTTGAAGGCTTATGAAAGTCCACTTGACCATGGTAGTAAGGTTAAGATTAAGTGGGAGTGTTAAAATATTTTATTCTACTTTCCTACCTACCCACCCATCAAGCTCTAGATTATGACAGATGCAACCACTAACAAAATTTATTGCAAGAGATTTGAATTTGAAAATTTAGGATCCATTTCAGTTTTATAAGGAAATGATGGTAGGTGATAAATGTTTCCAGATAGAGACAACATGGAAGAAGAAAAAGTATAATAATGAGAGAATCAAAAAGTTCACAACAAATTTGTAGCAGCAACAATAGGTGAAGAGGCAGAAAATAGAGCAGTAGTAGATGCAAAAAAATAGAGTAGAAAGTAGAAGATTGATGTAGCATTAGCTAGAGAATAGATTCAACTAAAGGAGAAGAAGGTATAAATAATATTTCTATAGTATAAATAGACTCTATGGGTATAAAAAATAAGACAAAAATGAGAATAAAAGAAGAAGAAGAAGGTAAAGAAAGAGAATATAGTTGTTGATAGTAATCAGTAATGAGTTTCTTTTTGTGCATACAATTATAGTTGCTAATAGAAGTTTGTAATAGTTGGTTTAAGTATTATTTAATATATATTTTTCAATGTTTTATTTCTTCATCTCTTCCCTCCCATGTTCATTTTCTCTATGTTTTTGGTTACTACCCACATGAGCCTGCACATATTTTGTATATTCTTCCAACAATGATTTTTTGAGCTATAGTTTCCAACAAATAAGACTGAACACCACCATTTACACTTAATTCAATGCCTAAGGCCAATTTTCCTATAAACAATCTCTCTTCTCACATCCTCTTTGGTCTTCTCACATTTCCATCTGAATCTTAGATCCATGATATTTTCAAACTGAGTAGCACACAAATTATGAGAAGATAAATGGTTCAGTAGATTATCATAAGTGGGCAGAATTTAATAGCAATAATATTGTCATTAATTTATCTTCACACAGGATGGAGGAACACACCATAAAATCACCAATGAAAGGTTATGGATTTGTCATTGCCGAGAAATACATCCCAAAAAGAGATATTAGTGGGTATCAAATGTATGGTGAAAAAAATGAATGATAAAATGGAAGATCTATTTAGACAAAAATATTGAATTTCTCTAAGATGAGCAAAACCTCCAAAGATGAACATGTCACATGAACAACTTAGGCCTCTAAAATAGGTGAAAAAAAATCTAGATTTTTTAAATACAAAAGAAGACAAAGGTAATGTTTTTTTATCATGTGGTCATGGATAGTGTAGAGTATCAATCCAAAATTAAGGACCACCTTAGGAACAACAGAAGGTATATATTATCTTGAAAAATTTTGATGAAGCAGATTATAAGAGATTTTCAAAAATCTATATTGGGCTCATCAACTAGAAAGAATATGAACTCTTTATTACAAAGGAAATCATCCTATAATCTATGGAAAACCAAATATACATAATGTTGGAGTCCCTCTTTGGCCAATAGTGGATACTCAACACTCCCCAATATCTCTATTGTGCACATATTTGGATAAAATGTTTCAAACTTTGGTGGGTAAATACATGATCATTCATTAAAATATCTTGATGTTTCACATATATCATGAAATATAAGGTGGTCAATGATAGATATATCTTAGTGATCTTTGATGATGTTTTTTTTAACTAAAATTCCTTTGACAAAAACCATCATGCTTATTAGGAGTGTAACTGATGAGGAGACAACAAAATTATTTGATGCATATCTTAGGTTTATTTTATATTTTATTAGGGCCTATGGTTTGAGAAAAGAGGTGGTGTGGAAATGGGATTCCCCTATCTCATATGGTAGCCACTATTTTAATGGAAAAGTGTTAATTAAAATCTTAGGGTTCTTTTTTACTACAACCAGAATAGGGGAAAAGACATGTAGATGACACCAATATAAACTAGCCACATAGGAAAAAGTGTCTATAGGGATTCCAAAAACATCTCAACAAAAAATTTCAAAGCATACAATTCACCAAGGAGATATAAGAAAGTATATCCATGCCTTTCCTTGATGTGATTTTTACAAGAAAGGGGACTAGATCCTTGAGTTAATAGGTTTACATGAAGCAAATTCATGACAAACTCTACCTGAATTCTTCATCTCATCATCACCCCTCTCAAAACATTATTTTGCTTTATGCTTTGGCTATAAGAGATTCAATACTTTAAATAAAGACCACAGTGATAAAGAAAAATGATAATTACCAAGGGTCTTTAGAATGAATGGATATGAAATGGAGAAGGATCTAAGGGTATTCAGTAACATGTAAAATAGGTTTGTATCACATTCCCAATATAATAACACATCACAATAACCTCTTAAAGAGTTTCTCCCATTTAGCAAAGGTGTTCCTTTCAAAATTGAAAAGATTGTGAGTAAACATAAATTTATGTCCAAAATGTCAATTATAAAAAATCTATCACAAATTTTCTAGACAAGTTGTCTTAAATACATCTTATTGATGATCTTCTGTCTAAAATACTCTAGTTATTATTACTATCAGCATTGTTGTTGGCCAAATCTGTGGTGCTCTTCCCTTCCTTCAAATTCTAAACATCTAGCAAATGAAATAGTATAACTGAGAGAAATGTGTTAATGATTTTTGGTTATTTAAGCATCAATATTATTTTACCACATAAATTTGTGTATGATGAGTATGCATGTCTGAATTAGTTTTCACTTGTATTGTTGATAAATATGTCCAACTGTCTCTACATGAATTTTTATATTAGTATTTATAATTTTTTAAATATTTTATGGTTCAGTAATGGATGGCATAAGTTTTATTACCTTGTATGTAACATGTTAAAGTAAATCTTTTGTCCTCCACTCTTGTGAAGTTCACATAGACTAACATTGAGAATGGAGGTAATAAGTTATGTATGTGCAAAAGAATGACAAATTCAACTTAAAGGAGGATAATTGATTAACTTTATTGGGGGAGTTAAAGTAATAATATTGGCCTTTATTAGAATAATTTGATCTATAAGGGTGAAAATTAAACCTCTTTTCAAAGATGGGATTGCCTTCCTTTGAGTGGGATTGAAAAGATTTTATTTTTTAATAATGAAGACATCAATTAATAGCAAATAGGTATAATATGTCTACCTCATAATTAAAGTTTCTAGAGGGTTTATATGCAAATGCACCTAAAATATGAGTTCATGTTTCTAGAAGTTTTATAGGATATATGTACCTTGTATATCCTAGAACATTTTTGAATAGTTATAAGGATACAACGATAGTGAAGTTAGAAATAATGAGGACAACTCAAATAATATACTTTGCATTCAGGCTAATGATGAATTTCATTTGTTTATACACTTTTCTAGATACTATTAACAAAAATAATTTGTAAGACATTAAAATTCATCATTAAAATAATCATATATATAGTGCCTCATCCCTTTTATCAAAATTTGAGGTGTAAATTTTAAATAAAAACTTGGCAAAAAATCATTCAATGCCTCATCCCTTTTTTAATGATCTCAATCGTGTTAATGAACCAAGCTTCCTTGCTATTAAAGACATTGGGTATTATAAGAACATTAATGAACCAATTTTCCTTCCCATTTTTAGGTCCATTGAATGGGATATTATAATTAGATAGGAAGATGAATGCCATGCTTTCTATTGATAATAGCTTATGTGGGCTGAAAGATTGTGGATTTGATATCCTCATCATAAAAAAACATAATGTGCAGTTGTTGAAGAAATGATTTAACTTCATCAGAAACTACACCAATAAAACTCACCTCATCACAACCCTAATTGAAAATACCACCATTCCCCATGATTTAAACTCAGGGACTTACAATGATGACAAATTTTCATAGGAAATTTTATTGGTGTGTTTTTTTGGTTGGCTTGGTATTTGGAGCGCTTGGTCATTTTCTTGCAGGGGCATCCTAATGCTTTGGGAAATCCTCTTAGACTTAAGTGTTAGACAATCCCCCATTATAACTCATGACATTTAATGTGGGGTGATACAATAAACCTTAGCATTAGTTCTATCCCTTCAAAATGTAACCCACTTTGTTTGAAAGCCATTTTCATAGCTGTGGGCATATTACAATAGAGTGAGAACTCTCATCTAGGGGAAAATGCTTGTAGAATCATTGTAGAACAAAAGAGGAGCATATATAGGAGAAAAGGATAAACTTAGTGAAGACTTGGTGAGCATAATGCAACCAGTAGATAGCAAGGGATATTTTTTCCATATATGCAACCATAAGATAAAGGAGGTAAATAAAGAAAGAGAGGAATGCTTAAAGGATTTATTGTTGAGAGGCAGGGTAGATATATTAGATAAGTAAATAATCTGTGTAGACCTATAAGCCATTAATATAGCCATTTTTTCATGTAAAAATCATATACTATAATAATTTCTCTGTAATAGAAATATGATAGTGTTTTATCTTGTCTTAATAACTACAAGTTTAAAAAGGAATTTTAATTCATTATCAAAAGTGATGGTGTGTTGTAGGTTAAATTTAGCCTTAATCAGTCTTCATTTGGTTTTTTTGAATGTGTGAGAGGTCATAGGCTACTTAGGTAGACCTCTATTTAGTTGGATCTCATTTATTTTTCTAATTTCCATCATTTAAAATAGGATTAGTAGGTTTCATTAGGCTTACATGGAAATGCTTCTCATTAGTTTTCAATTCCTCAGTTTGAGATTACCCTTGATGAACTATTAATCTTTCCCTATTCCTATCTTGCTTCACTCTTCTTCTACCAATCCTTCTCTCTTTAAAAATGCATATTGTGTTTTACATTCATACCAAATCTCTTCAAATGCCTTGCACACCATGTAAAACATTCATTGCATGAAAACCTCCTACTTGTGTGCATTCAAGAGCAAGAGAGTGGGAATTAAGAATATAACGTAAAGCTTAAACTAAATAAGGTAAAGTGTAAAGGATTAGTTACTATGTCAGCCATGAGAGTAAGGGTCAAAGGAAAATTTTGATGCTTTATAGGGTAGGAAGACCTCATGACCAAATCCATAGTGTACAAATAAAGTGGTAGGGTATAAATGTTGCAATCAATGTTTCATCAATGCATAGGATGTGGGTAGATATCATTGAGTGTGGATTTGTGGATACGTGGGTGGGGTTGTCAAACAATTAAAATAATTTATACATGCATTAAAAAATTAAAAATTATATAATGACAATGAATATTTAGAGTGAAAATAATAAATAACAAGAAATCAAATGGCATACATATATCATGATTAAAAAACAAAGATCTATGAAAGATCAAACTCCAAACTACATATTTGATTTACTAATAATCAAACATCCAAACCTTGGTATATTTTTAAGTTTTATTTCCCAGAAATTAAAAAAATGGTATTTATTTCTAGATAGAATGTGTGGGCTAGGTGAAATTTACACATGGGAATCACACTTGGTGTGATTGGGTGCATCTCAAGGATGATACTTATATCAAGTGAAGTTGTATAATCGATGGGTAAAAACATTGGTCAGGTGTGTGCACCTAGGTAACTCTGAATGAAAGCCACTCGAGAAAGATATTTTACCCCTTGCACCAAAGAAAGATTCATGGAACCATTTATAATATTTTTTCCCTATTTGACAAGGAGAAAGATGAGAATCATAAATTTCTTGTTGCTAGAATTTTATCCACAAATGTTAATTTTCCATCTAATGGGAGAGTTTTATCATAAGCCAAATTTGGATATTTTCATATTATTTTGTTACCCACCACCATTATTATGTATTAGATATAAATAACAAATGGGATAAGTGAGTAAGTACAAAACAAAGGCCTTTATTTAGTATGATTTAATTTTATTTGTTGGGGTTATCTCTCAAAGGGAAGTTATTGAAAGTAATCTAAGGTAAGATCATTTTCGTTATTTGATTTAGTTGATTGCTTTCAAGTTTGGGACATGATTTATTTTATTCAAAAATGGGACCACTAATATGTAGATGGTAAACATTTTTATGTTGTTTATTTTCTGGGAGGAAATCTAATTTAATCATCCACCAAAAAAAATGCTTGTATTTAAGATGGATTTCCTGTCATGCCAATGTTTTATTGTTCTTGTTCTTGATTATAAATGGGAATTCATTAATTTTTTTTGTTTAAAATTGTGCTTATTTATCCTATTAAATAATCTATACATGGATCTTGGTTTGAAATTTTAGTGGATTCATGAAGGGGGTCATTGATGCATAGAGGGTCTTCTATTATATTGTGTTTATTTTATGCAAGGTTATCTAATGTAGTCATTTACTGAGTAAAATGCTTGTACTTAACATTGATTTCCTTCCATGCCAATGTTTTTTTGTTATTGAATGTGTAGATGAATTCATCACTTCTATTTTTTGTTGCAAGGGTTGGGTCTTGTTATTAGGACCAACTTTTTTATTGTTTAGTTTACCGTAAAAATTTAGATGTTGTTGGAATGTATGCTAGATACATCCAAAGTGTTTATAAGATCTATCATTAATCTTTTTTATTGAAATGTAAGTGGAATAACCCTCATTTTTTACATGGATTTTTTTTCTATTATTTTTAAACTTGCTAGAAGTGACAGAGATAATGAGTTACAAACAAAATCTTTCCATTTAATTTAGATATTACTAAAAGGTGTGACTTTAAATCATTTGGCCTTGAGTTTTTTATTTTGAAAATTCTAAACATAGTGAACCAAATTGAACAAGATAAAACACCACTATTATTTTTATCCCTTTGGAATGGGAAAGTAAGATTGAATAAGTTCAAAGATTAGAGAGTAAACATTAATATGTGTAATAGAGTGAGAGAGGTCAAATACCTTTTTTATTGATTTTTCAATTAACTGAAGATAATATAGTAGC
>JARHVA010000330.1:4545000-4660000 GCA_037957365.1 Torreya grandis
TACATACTTATCATTTATAGTTCATGTTGCATGTAGGAAAATAGTATATCTTCATCTGAATATTCAAATGAATAGGTACAAAGACATACTCTAAGAAAAAATGAATACTTTAATGAAATAATATATTTCACTTTTGAAAAGTGAAAAAACATAATATTAAATAAGAACTAACTTATTGGTATCCATAGATTGAAGTATTGAGTTTATATAGAATAGGTATATTCTACCTAAAACTCAGATTTACTTATAATTAATGAAGATGTAATTTATATATACCCCTACTATTAATTATTTCAAATGACTTTTTTATGGATAGTTGATCCAAGTTTACATCAATGTCAAAGAAAGGGAATATATCATTGATGATAGTGACTCTCAAGATGAAGAACAAGTCACATATATGGGTGATACCACTTCATAGATAAATGAAGATGGAGTGAATGAATTTATACAAGACTTCTATAAATATGATGAATAAGTTGATGATTCACCCCTAACTCAACTTGTTACAATGCCTCTTTACCCTAATGCAGATACATCTATATTAGCAACACTTATGTTATTTTTGAACTTGAAAGATATGCATGGAATAATGAACACATGTTTTACTGATATCTTAAAGTAGGTTTTAAATTCCTTAAATTATCTCTCAATGTACCAATTTTTTAATATTGTGTATATTGATAAATATAAATATCTTATGTTGCATCATGTAGATTTTTTGTAGACAAAATAATTCCAAAAGACAATAAGATGCCTTGTTCAGAAAAAGAAGTATATTCAACAATTAAAGACATTATAATGGAGTAAAAGATATATGATTCATATCCAAATGACCATATCTTATATTATGGAGCTAATGAGAATCTGCCATAATACCTAGTATGTCACACCAATAGGTATCCTAAATATCAAGTATCCAATAAGGTTCCCTATAAGGTACTATGCCACATTCCAATAACACCAAGGTTTGAGAGGAGGTTCAAATGTAAGGAATTAACAAGATTTATGAATTATCATGCAAACGGAAGGAACCAAGATGGTGTCATGTGTATAGTGGAAGATAATAAATATTTGAATGAGATTGAATAAAAATGGCCACATTTAATAAATCAATCAAGGAATGCAAGACTTTATTTGGTAATGGATTGTGTTAGTCCATTTGGAGATCTTAGAACAACATAATCCATTTATCAAGTTTTCTTTGTTAAAAATAATCATCCCCCTTGGATGCAAATTAAAAAATATCATGCAATGTTAAATTTAATCATACCAAGTAAATGAACTTGTTAATGTTATTTTTGTTTGAATATTATGTAAAATCATGGGAACTGAAATAGACTTTAATTCACATTTTTTATAGGTAAATACCAAGTGAAATATATGGACACATATGTGGAGCCTATTATTGATTAGATTTATGATTTATGGGAGTTAATATGTATGATGCATCGAGACAAATCAATGATATGAACTTCCTTTTTTAGTCATTGTTTATTTGGACAACTCATGATGCCTCAGGACTGTCTACGTGTTGTGGTAATATATTTCTCAAGCACATTTGTAATTATTATATTTACTCTAAAAGTATAAAATAAATCATTTTTGTATTAATTTTTAGTGCTAAAAACTAAAGGGAAACATGGTTTTCCATCATGTGGGCCAAAAAATATGTATACATAATTAAAGGATCTCCAAAATATGTGTATGATGAGTATAGACATTTCTCACCACAAAACTATAATTATCAACTACATGAGAAAAATAAGTTCAATTGCAAGGAGGAGAAAAGGAGGAGGCTAAGAAGGATGACTCCTTTTAGGTGGAAAGTAGCATATGAAAAAAAAAAAAAAAAAAAAAGGGAGAGGGTACTCACTAGGAATGAAAAGACTATCTAAATTTTACAAGTTATAATATTATGAACACCTACCAATAGATTCTATGTTTGATATAATGCATATTGGAAAAAATGTGGTAGAGTGTTTATGGATGCATCTAAATGGAACCAATGATTAAGATCAATTAAAATTATGGAAAGAATCTAAGTCACCAATCTGATGTCAGGCATGTGGTTGAATGAAAATAATACATCTGATCATGATCCATGGGTTTTTACATCAGAGCAAAAAATATATATGATCAATAACATGTGAACCATAGGATTTACTACTATTTTTTGTGAAACATTAAAAATTGTATTCATAAGAGATGGTTCAAATATATTAGAAATGAAAACATATGGCTAGCATAATGTAATATTTCTTAGTAGCATAATTATAATTTTGAATATCTTAGTAATATAAAATCTAATATGTATAGTATAATAATATTATTTTTAAACAGTAGTGTAGTGTGTGCTTCCTACAAAAATACATACACTTTCAATCATGATGTCACACAAATAATTTAAAAATTGTCTAAATATTTGAGGTATTCTAAACCCATCATTTATTCTTAAATAATTTAACACTTTTACTTTCATAAACGCCATTCTTAATATCTCTATAAAGCTTTCAATTTTTTAATTCTATGATATTATAGATATTAATATATTAATGCTTGTTAATAATACTTATATGTGGGTCTCATCTAAATATATTTATCAAGATGAACTAAATTATTGGAAGAGGTATGATGCACTTTTGATGTGTGACATTAAAATGTGCTTTCCTCCAAGATTATTCAACTCTTAAGATCACTACCTTATACACATGGTAGAAGAGATTGAACAATGTGGACCTATCCTTCTTAGGATAATGTATTTTGTGGAGAGATACATGAAAATATTAAAACATTTTGTGAAGAAAAGAGTGTGACCTGAAGGGTCTATGGTTGAGGGATACATGGTTTTTAAGACCATGGTTCATCTAAGTGAGTACTTACCTCAATTGCATCTATAAGCTCCATGATTATAGGGTGATCAACTATCTCTATCCTTTGAAGGTATAAAATTAGAGTCAAGGAACTTCAAAGAGGAAAAAAGGTATAATCAAATTTTATAAGTAGGTTTTTTCTTAAACCTTGTATGTTGGATATTTTAAAGAATGCTCACATCATTAACCAAAATATATTTTTAGTTGTAGATTCTATGGATTGGGAGTCACTGCATTTGTATGTTGCATACAACTCTAAATTTATGTTATAATAGATGGATAAGTATGACAAACAAAAGAAAATAATAGATGAAAAGGCATGGGATGCCATATATATAATATACATGGTCAAAACACTTCTCAAGGACTTCCTACACACCATAAAATAAAATATCAAGATATATTCTCATGGTAATGGCTAAAGACCAATATTGAACATGAGGTAACTAAGGGGAAGAAATGAGTGACACAACAACAACTATATTTCATTAAACGATATATAAATGGGGAGGTGATATACAAGTTAATAAATTTAATGAACATTATTTATGAATATATTTACCCTTCAATTTGATTAGTTGATATGTGTATGCATTTAGGTAACATGCTACAAAGGAATGTGGATTTTTAGTCATCATTTTTGCATCAAGAAGATTGATGAGAAGCAAAAAAATTGTGGTTGTTGAATCTAAACACCATTTGAAGTGGAATTTCATTCACATGCACATGAGAAAAATCCAATCACATGTACACTTCATTATTATGGACTATTGGAAGATATAATAAAGATTGATTTCATATATTTCAAAAAATTAATTTTTTGTGTTGAATGGTATAGGATCATTGAAGTGGGAAATGATAAAACTATTTACTTACATGAGAATGGATTCAATATGATAAATACATCTAATTTTGAAGAAAATTATGAACCATATGTGTTTCCCATTCAATGCAATCAGATATTTCTCATTCTAATTTTAGAACAACTTGGGTGGTCCTTTATGATCAATTATTATCTGAGAGGATAAAGAGTGATCTTTGATAATGATGTAGTAGTACATGATCTACTCGAAGAGGTAGAAATGCACCTAAAGACAGATGACCAAGAGGAAGATGTTGAGAACATGAATATTGATGATGAATATGATGAAGATGATGAGAGTGATGAGTTTATTAAAGTTGTAGAAGGAGAAGAATAAAATTTTGGTCATGAATTACATGAAGATGATGTGTTTTTTTATTATGACTTACCTGTATTTTAAGGGATCAAGATCATGAGAACAATGTTATTAATTTATTTGTGGATTTGGATCCCATTAATGATGGTGTATTTATGCCTCAAAATGAGGAAATTGAAATTTTAGATGATGATGACTCTCTTTAATCATCATATTCCCTTTAAGATGGACCTTATAAGGACATAGATGAATTTAACAAAACAATAAAAAATAGAGTACTGTTTATATTTTGTTTATACATGAAAATGAATTTTGAATGTACTCTATACATTTTGAGTGGTGTGTTATTTATTTGTTTGAATGACAATGCATATAACTTTCATATATGATTTTCAATTAGACATGTTTTATTGTTTCTTGTTATTTTCAAATTTTTTGGTCATTAACAATGTGCCTGAAGGGTGTGTTTAGTTTTTGTAGAGTAAGAAGTATTCACCACACTAAAACTCAATCTAAATGTATAAAAGTTTAAAAAAAATCATTACCTAAGTGAAGGAAACACAAAAATGAGAAGTTGCATACAAGTTATTTGAATTTCAATGTTGTTAATTCAGTTTGATATATGAAAACTTAATCAAAAGTAAGTATTCTATATGTTTTTGTTCATTTTTAAGTGATATTTTTATATGATAAATGTAACTTTCATGTATTTTTTAACTATTAAGTTATTTTTGTTGTTGGCATAATTATCATATTACATTGTTTAAGTAGTCAGTTCATTAGGTACTTTGGTTTTGTAACCATGCATAAGTGTCATTTGATTGAAATTTTATAGATGTCTCTTCATTGTATTTATATCCACTCAGTTTTCATTTTAATATATCAAAGTTTCAATCAATTATTACTTCACTCTGGTATCAAAGCAAGACTAACCATGTAGCAGAGCTAGAAAGCCTAAAAATCACTGGGTGAAAGTGCAATCAACATCGAGCATTAAAACTTGAGTCAACATGGTTGGAAGCTGATGGAGAAAGTTTTTAGCATAGAAAAACTTAAAAGAAAGAGTATGGTGAATCCTAGAGAGCGTATTGCATATAAATTAGAAGTGTGGTTGATGCCTATAGATACTATAACCTATAGTTTGACAATCTATAGAAGAGACTACAATGTGATAGTAGTAGAAAATTACAACAAATGAGAATAGTCTAATGCCAAGTGAAAACTAGTGATGCTTGGGAAAAGTGCATCAAAAGTGTGTTATAGAAGAAAACCTAAGATCACCAACATCTAATTAGAAGAGATCAAAATAGCAAGCCTACAATGCAGGGCCATTTCAATAAGGTGCATTGCAAATATAGAAATTTTGAAACTTTGAAACTATACATACTATTTTACTTGTAACTACTTTATAAAAGTAAAGTAAGGAAGCACATAAATATGTATGCACCCAGGTTGTTAGTTTCAAATGCCCAACTCTTGAAAGGGCCATATTTTGACCCTTGGAAGATGAAGATGTAGATGATTCTTTAATATGAAGAATTATGGGGCATAATCACTGGAATAGTGACCCATCTTACTAGACTTGATGAGCAAAAGAAGTTCAATAAGTTAGATGTGAAAGTGCTCACACTGATAACTCTTAGTATTACTAATGAAGTTCAACTACATGTTCATGATGCACAGACATCGAAAGAGGCATGGGAAATTTTATCCACAATTTATGAGGTGAAGAACCAGATCAAAATCCTAAATCTATAATCACTTCTTCATACATTTAATATGAAATTAGGCAAAAAGGTTGAAGATTTCTTATGCTAGGTTTCAAAACTATGAGAAAAACTTGTTACACTTGGAGAAAATATCAAGGACAAGATGCTGGTTTCGATCACATTGAGAGCTCTCCCATCTCAATTTTTCATGTTTTTTATGACACTCAACATTACCAAGTAAGTAGTGTCATTAAAAGAACTAGTCAATTTTATTCAATAAGTGGAAGCAATTCAGTCCATGAACAAAGAATTTGAGGATAAAGCCTTGATCTCCAATAAATAACATCCAAAATTCAAGAAGGGACCTCAAAAGTAGCCATAACAACATCAACAATAACAAAATATTGAGAATACAAAGTGATGGTGTTACATTTTCAAATCTCACACACATGATATTGATCACTACTAGTATAATGCCTTAGCTCAAGGTCAATCCATTCAAGAGGGCTCATCTAGTAAAGAAGATTCACAAAAATCTAAGAGGCATCCTCAATAATGGAAGTAGAAAGGGCATGTAATAGCACAAAAGGAAGATGAGAATGCATCTAATGAAGAAGTATTAGAAAAAGCAACATATGGATCCCATGATTACCTTGTACTACTCTAGCAAACTTTGATAATAGTGAGCAAAGTTTGGTTAATAGACTCTTATGACAATAAGCACATGACTAGATGTAAGGAAATATTTGATTCACTTAGAACTCACCCAACTAGAGATTGAGTTTGAATTACTAACAATAAAGAGTATGTTATAAAAGGAATTGGATGTGTTACCATTCCTCTCAGGACAAGATGATGTGTTCTCATAGAGGTACTTTATGTCCCTGGTTTGACAACAAATCCCTTATCTATCAATCAACTATTGAATCATAAGATAAAATTAGATTTTCTAGTCCAAGAAGGCATCAAATCATGTCTCCTTTCTTGAGAAGGTTAGGTTCTTTCTAAATCCTTCTTGAAGGATTAGTTATTTACCTTAAATGTAGTTTCAACTAGTGAAGTTACACTTACTGCCTCTATGGTAGAATCCACTACACTTTGGCACTACCACTATGGGCATCTATCTACTGGTTCTATCTTCTAGCTTAGTTATAAGGTAATGGTACATGAAATTCTTTAGATTTCCCATTCTTTTCTAATATGTCCTAGTTATCGTATAGGAAAACAACACCAGGATCCATTCAAACCAAGTTACTCTCATGCTAAGGAATGACTTGCTATGGTGCATACTGATTTGTGTGGACCCCTGATATCATCTCTTCAAGGATTCAGGTACTTTTATTTATTTTTTAATGATTTTATCACAAAACTTGGGTGTTATTTCTCAAAAAGAAGAGTGAATCCCTTGCATATTTCAAGGCCTTCCATCAACATGTTGTTACACAATCTAGGAAGTGAATTTAACTCCTCCACTTAGATCAAGGGGGGGAATTAACATCAAAATATTTCTTAGCATTCCTAGAGAAACATATCATTAAGTAGCACCTGACTGCTCCCTATATGCCTCAGTAAAATGGAAGTTTAGAATGATGAAATTACTAAGTCATGGAGATGGCTCATTAAATGTTATCCACTACAAAGCTTATGGCACAATTATGGACAGAAGTACTACAGATGGTTGTCTATATCCTCAATAGATCACCCAAAACTATCTTGGTATACAAGACACTGGAAGAGGTATGGAGTGGTCATAAACCATCAATTTCTTATCTTCGAGTATTTGGTTGTACTTCTTATATGAATGTTCTAGGTAAAAAGAGGAAGAAGATAAAACCAAAGACCCTTTGGTGTATTTTCTTGGGTTATAGCACTGCCTCTAAAGCATACCATTTCATGGATCCTAAGATGAAGAAGATTTATGAAAATTGTGATGTGGTCTATGATGAATCATCATTTGACTCATTGGCATCGAAGGAGATAGACTAGACCACCTCTCATAAAATCTTCCCATAGTTAGATGGCGATCATGAATAAGGTGAACTATAAGAAGGAAAATTGTTCATTTATCTTGTTACTCTATAAGGTAGTTCTTCATCAAATTAATAGCCACATCAATGTCCTAAATGGCTAGATTTCATAATTAAGGACTCACACCTGAGCTCTCCTCTAGACACTTCATCAAGAGTTAGAGAAATAAGATAGGTGAGATATTAAGTCAATCTTACACTCATGAGTTTAGTGGTTGACAACACTAAACCAGAGATTGTTTGAGAGGCCTTAAGTCAACCTCAGTGGAAGAAAGTTATGGATGCTGAATATGATGTCGTCATAAAAAATGGGATGTGGGAACTTGTTGATCTACCTATAGGGAAGAAATCCCTTTAGCTAAAAATGGATATTCAAAACAAATTACAAGGTAGATGGATCTATTGATAAACACAAGGCATGACTTGTTGTAAAGGGTTATGCTTAGTAAGAAGGCATTGATTATGAGGAGACCTTTGCACCCACTATGAAAATCAAGACCATCATAATTATTTATGCACTACTAGAATAGTATGGATGAAAAATTTAGTAGATGAATGATAAGAGTGCTTTCCTAAATGGTGATCTAAAATAAAAAGTATACATGACCCAACTAAAAGGTTTCATCGATGACACATCCACAAAAGGTATGTCATCTAGTTCAATCTCTTTGTGGACTTAAGCAAACACCTCAGGCATGGAACATAAAAATATATGATCACCTATTGCAGCATGGTTTCATTTGTATCCCCTCTGATTCCAATTTATATATTTAGAAGGTTGGTAAAAATATTTTCATTCTTGTCTTATATGTGGATGATCTTGTGATCACTAGTAATTCAAATGATCTTGTTGATTTAGTAAAGAATGACCTGAATAAATCCTTCAATATGACTAATTTGGGGATACTACATTACCATCTTGTCTTGTAGAAATGGTAGAAATAGAATCACATCTTTAACTCCTAGATGAAATATGCCAAGACACTCCTAGAAAAATACAAAATGTCAGATTGTAAATCTCTTTCAATGTTGATGGAGAAAGGTTTACGACTCTCTCAATTCTAATATTCCCCTTAGGTGGATGTAACTCTCTACATATAGATCATTGGGAGTCTCATCTACTTGACCTACACAAGACCAGATATATGTTTTTCTATGACTTATCTTTCTAGATTTATGTAGGAACTGAAGAAATGTCACTGGGTTACAGTAAAACATGTTTTGAGATATGTCCAAGGTACACTTGAATATGGTCTAGAATACAAGAAGAATAGTCAATTATTCTTATAGGGGTACACAGACTCATACTATCATGGATGTGTTGATGATAGAAAATCTAGTTTAGGATACATTTTTCATCTTAGATTTGGGCCCATTTTATGGATCAATAAAAAGTAATCAGTAGTTTCTCTCTCATCCATAGAAGTAGAGTATCTCACCACATGAAGAGATATGTGTGAAGCAATATGGATGCATCACATTTCGTTTGATATGGAGATTCCTAAATAATAACCACCAATTCTATTCTACGACAATCAAGGTGTGTTGAAACTTGTGAAGAATCTAGTATTTCATGAATGAACCACACACATTAAGGTTCAGTGTCATTGCATCAGAGAACAAATTATGAACCACCATATTCAGCTCTAGTACTACCCGATGGATTCACAAATAGTAGATATACTCACCAATTCTCTTGGCAAGGTTAAATTTGATCTATTTCAGGGGTACATTTGTAAAAACAATGTAATAAATGGGGGAATGTTTGCATAATTATCATATTACATTATGTAATTATTCAATTTGTTAGGTACTTCAATTTTGTAACCATGCATAGGTGTCATTTTATTATAGTTTTATAACTGTCTCTTCATTTTATTTATATCCACTTTAGTTTACATTCCACTATATCAAAGTTTCAATCAATTATTACTTTAGTTTTATGTGATTTTTTCTTTCTTCAAAAATGTTATTAAATGGTTTTCTCTTAATTTTACCTACAACATTAGGACAAGTTTCCTTATGTAGCCTTATAGATTCATAATCAAAAATATTATGCCTCCTACCAAATACTCCAAAAAACATTGAAGGTAGATAATAAGTACTTAAGCAAATTCAACTATGAGAGAAAACATTACTGGAACATGTGGCACGTGAAGAGGTATTTTTTTAATAATATTATATTAATATTAATTATGTAATTAAATTATTTGATAAATAACATATAATTTTAAATTTTTTATCTTTTATTTTTTTATATCTTTGTAATTTTAGTTATTTTACAATTCACAACAATCCTAACTACTACTTATTCTTTAGTTGTTAGTCCAATGTTTTTATTTTGTACACATTGTTTAGGAAAGTATATTCATGCTTTAAAAATATTTTTATTATTTTGGTTGCTTTTAAAAAAATTAAATATTCATGTTATACATGTAGGAAATGAGTTCCACTTCCCATAATATACCCATATAGGAACCTACTCCCATCCCTAAGACTAAAATAGTATCTGTGGTGAGAAAAAAGGGAAAGAAAGAGGTTACAATTTTGTTAAATTTAGAAGGAAATATCTTGAAGGATGAAATGGGGTCAAAATTATTCCAATTTTTTTTTCATCATGTAGAAGGCCTATTTGGGAATATCATACACAAATATTGGAGAAGACAAAGCAACTCTAAGAAAGATGAATTATTTGAAGATGTCATAAGAAAGTTTGGAAATCTTGCTTTCAACAAGGATGTTATAATGGATAATGCATGGAAATATATACATTCTAAGAGAGAAAAATTAATTTTGAAGCTAAGAAAGGACATAATATATCATCAACCAACTTGAATCATAGACCAAGTAACATGGGATGAACTTATTAAAGATGCAAAACTCAAAAAGAAGGTGAAAAGCAATCCGAACTCTAGGCCATCTACACGAGGAGTTAAATGATGCCTTATAGGCATAACAAAGGCAACACAAGCTAGGTTTTCAAGCATCAAGTCCCTCAAATTGGGATTTGGTGGGTATAATAACATTCATGGCATCTTGGTAAGTAAATAATTTTATTATTTGTTTCTTCTTTTCTAGAAATAAATTGTAAAATTATGAGTTTCATGTATTTCATTATAAATTTTAATTTATATATTATATTATATTGTAAATGTAGGTTCATCAATTTCAAAAGGAATCTTTAGAGAAAGATCTAAAATATGCTTTATTAGATGGTTCCCAAGGTGTCTGACAACATATGTTAGATTGAGGGGATAAATTGATCATTGAGAATGAATATGAGGTAATATTATTATATATTTTAATAACATAAAAATATATTTAAACATAGATATTATGATAATATAATTAACTAAGCTATGTTGTGTAATAGGAAGTAGAACAATCAAACTCCTTAGTGAGAGAAACTGACATTGAGTATGAGGAGACACGTGATAAGTTTCTTATTGCACACAATGAATCTGTTGACCTACCTACACTTCATCAAGAAAAAACCCTAGAAATACAATAGATAAGAGATTTGGATGATCAGAATGGTCAACATGATGTGCATGATATGCCATCTATTAGTATTTTTCCTCATCAAAAGAGGACAAAAATGCATAGTCATGTTTTTCATAGGGCCAATATAAATATAAATAATTGATATTTTCACTTTATTTCATTACATGTGTTCTTATTTTGGTAAAAGATAAATTCAATATTATGAATTATGATTCCCAAAAAATAGTCAAAAGCTAGCATTTCAAACAATATATAATGCATTTTATGTAATATAACGTCATATTATATTTAATATACGTATCGACAAATATGTCATGTACCTTATTTTATATTATAGATTTGAGAAAATTATAAATTCCATGTGCACAAGTAACATTATCCATGTAATATACTAAAAGTTTTATGTGTTCACTTTGGGATTTACCCAAGAATCTACTGTGGAAAATAGAAATTTGGAGCTAATGAAATATAAGATTGAAGAACTTCATTTAAGGATACATGACTTAGAAGATGATGAGAAGTTTATAAAATGGACAACAAAATCTTTGAAAAGATAAAAATAGTATATCAAATATATCAAATGATCATGCACTAGAGATTTTTTGAGGAATCTGCCTTTATCTACATATTTTCATTAAGGATCTCAAATTTTTTATTACTGTCACATGACTCTTGCTTTATGTTTAGTTGTATGTTTTATATTTTTCCTAACAAGCTACCTATTTTTCTAATGTCATAATTTTATGTTTATCTAGAAGGAAATGGACTTGGAGAAGGCTGAATTGGGACTTGGGCACATTTACAATAGAGTGAAAGTTAAGTTCAATGTTAATCGAGTGGATAACATGATTACATAGGCTATTAGTCTTATAGACACCTTAGACAAAGACATAAATAACTTCTACATGTGATTGAGGTATTGGATGGTTAGACTTGTTATTGTTTCTATAGCAAACACATTTATCATACTAGATGATGGTTTTTTATGTTTGAGTTGCTTGTTTATGGAATTAATGGATTTAGTTATATTTTACTAATAAAAACCTAAATTTTATTTCCACTTGACATTTGGTATTTTGTACCCTATTTTTGAGGACCATTTCTTCTTATCTATTACATTTCTTGAGATTGATATCACAAGATATTTATTTATCCTCAATTTATTAAACTTGGAAATTGCCAATTTTATGAGAAATTGCACTTTTTTATCCTCCCAATTTTCAAAATCTAAAGATTTGACAATAAAATGAAAATTTTGTATAAACTGGCAAACTAGTTTTGGAGAAATTATAAAAGTATAAATTTTTTAATATAAATGTGTATGTTTATATATTTATACGTAAATATGATGTCAGTGGAATCCCCTTTTTGTGTGTGTGCTTTTAAATTTGTTGTACATATTAATCCTTTTTGGTCTCTTCATATCACATGGTGCCCTTGTTGGGGATATCGAGGACTATTGGTAATTAAGGTCTTATCCAACTTATGAGGATGTAATTAGAAATAGAATTCCCACTCCAAGGCAACTAAAGATTCATTATCCCATGCAATAAGAATAGCCTGCAAGGTGTAACAACCTACTAGCTTAGACATAGAAATACATGATTTTTTTTATTAATTAAACACATATACCAAATATAGATTACACCATGATAATATATACATAAGATGATATTAGCAACAAGCATAATACATGACATAATATTGATCTCTAATATCATGAGAGTACATGTCATAATGTGGACATAGAATGTAAACATAACAACTCAGCCACAACTGATACAAATGTATAGCCACCATTGTCAACATGAAATAAAATATAATTAAAAATTTTCATGACAATTTTTCAATAATAAGTATAGTATGGTATAATTTATAAATAAGATAGATGGCTTCCTTATAACACAATTCCTAAACTTCAAATATCAATGGCAATCTCAAGTGTCATCTCAATAATTAGTACCACTATGGGGAGGAAAAGCATCATCCAAATGCTTTTCCACATCAACCAAATACCAAATATCCCCCACACTAAACCCATTTGTAAATGGACCTTCATTCATGGATGAGTAGAGAGTGATGTGATGTCCCTTACTTAGGGGCTCCTTTTGTCTCTACACAACTCTGATATATAACAAATAAAGCTCTGATACCACTGTAATATCCCCTCCAAATAGGAAATATAGCAACACAAAAACTCTGAACCAAGATATAATCTCTGTTGAATAAATTCAGAATGATAACAATAATATAGTTTTTTCAGTAGTAAATCACAGATCTTATCACTTGTCCTTCTAAACTATTACAATTGCAGTCCTCTATTATGCATATAAATATGAAATACAGTCTTAAAAACCCTGACTTTGCAAATCTGGAAGTGCAAATTGAATTCTGGAAGGTCTCGGCCTGTTGTGTCGAACACACAGTCATCGGCGTCAGTCGATATACTATCGACGTTGGTCACTGCAGGTTCTTATCTGCCGACGTCGGTATCCAGTCGGCCGATGTCGGTATCTGGAAGCTCTCTGTCAGCCAATGTCGGTGTCTGTGTGGATCTGTACGGACTCTGTACGGCTGCCAATTAAGCACAACTTCCCTATTTTCAACCCCTGATCTGAAAATATATGCTTCTAGCACAGAAGATCTCTAGCTGTATAATTTATTGAATCAAAACATAAAGAAATAAATACCTGGAATATCTGTAATAACTTCTGTGTGAAGTTATCTCTCAACCCTGTAAATTCTGTGATAACTTTTGGATGAAGCTATCTCTCAATTTGGCAATAGATCAGCTGATATTCCACAGCCTCTTAATTGCACACACTGAAGAGGGAACGTTCTCTAATGCAAATGGAATCCTGGAACCCTAGGCTCAGTCTTCACAGAAGAAATTATTCAAAATCAATAATCAATAATCAATGGCTAATCAATAATGGCCTCCATGAGAAACCCTTATACCCTCAAAAGATATGCTTGCCCTAATTAGGGTTTTCTTAAATTAGAATTAGGGTTTCTAATTTAAAATTAGACCAAATAATTAATATTTGATTAAATAAATCAAATATTAATATCTCCCTCAATACATGTCCAATCGAGCCCAAACCAAAGCCAACTAGAAAATTTCTGCTAAACGAAGCCACTCCAATCTCCATCAAGACCCTCTAACCATCCTATCAGCCTACAAGGGTCGCATAATAGGCTAACCATGAACTCCGAACATGTCAACTGAAAAGGGGACATGACAATACGCCCCTCCTGAAATTGCTTGCCCTCAAACAATTGCCACATGATATACCCATCAATCCACCTGGATCCCAAATGTAGTCATGACCTGCACTGCTATCAATCAATGCAAACTCCATGCCATGTCCATCTCTAGTACTAAGAGAGGCACCCCAAAATCCAATCCATAAATGAAAATCAACAAGCAACTCAAGCAAACTCTGTACCTGAATAATATCTAAATCTGGATTGTGAAGGCTAGAAAGAGTCGTATCAACCGGTGAACCAATTGTAATAGCAAGCTGAGTCCCTACCACATGTGATAACTCCTGAACTGCACTCACCTCAAGACCAAGCTCGTCTTCATATCTCTCTTGTGTTGGTGCCAATATGCACTCGTCATCGCACTCTATCATGTCAGGTGGCGTAGGCATCTCCATCCGATGAAAAAACATATATCTGAAGCTGCTGCCCCGTATTGCCTTAAGAACATGTGTCTTCCCATCAACATTAAAGCAAACCTCCATGTCCTTGAGACAAAGAGTAACTTCCTCAAAGGAATGAAGCCACTTCATACCCAAGACTAAGTCTATATCACCCATGTCTACCACATAATAATCAGCCTTGAACTCATAGTTGTTCAAGCGCAATGGGAGGTCTCTAATCATACGCTCACACCTAAGAGTGTGACCATCAGATACCTTAACTCTGATGCCCTCAAAATATTCTGTAGTGAGTGCACGCTTTGCCACAAATCTAGCATCTATGAAATTATGTGTGGCTCCTGTATCAAGAAGGGTGATAACCTTCTGCCCTACCAAAACTCCACGGAGTCTGAATGACTCATCTGACTGAATGCTGGATAGGCATGCCTCCTGTATGTGAAGCTCTAATTCTGCCTCTACCTTAGGCCCTGAAGCCTCTGCCTCTACCCCCTCAGAACTATTCTACTGTTTGGAATCCTCTGAATCAGAATCCTCATAATAGACCCACATCACACGATTTGCCTTGCCCTTAGGCCTCCAATCGTGATGGATATCATATGGACCCTTGCAGTAGAAGCAAAGCTTCTTCCTACGTAGATCATTAAGCACCTCACGATCCAAAGGTGGTGCTGCTAGATTGGCCTTTGAGTCATTCTTTACACCTGATTTATCTATGTTAAAATCCGGTCTCTCTGTATCTGTGTTGGAGCACTTATGGTCTCTAGATGAAGAAGTACCCTTGAAGTTAAATTTATGGGATGGGGCTGCCATCTCCATACTACGCGCCTTCTTCATAGCTACCTGTAATGAAGGAGGATCAAAGGCTTTGATCCAACCTCTCAATGGCTCTGTCAATCCCTCCATGAAGAGAACTACCAATCTACGCTCGAAAATATTGGGCACCATGACTGCCAATCTCTGAAACTCCCCAATGAAGGACTCTAAGTTACCTGTTTGTCTCAACTGTGCTAGATCTCGAAAGTAAACCTCAAGATCCTTCTTGTCAAACCGCTCAACCAATCTATCCACAAAGTCCTGGTACTCTGTCACCTGGTTATGCTGAAGTGTTACCATACCATGGTACCACCAATCATGTGCTACTCCATCCAAGTGCAAAGTGGCATATTTGATGGCCTCTAACTCTGACATTAGTCTCAATTCCAAAAAGGTGTCAAGCTTATGAACCCAAGCTTGCGCTGTCATCTTGCCACTATCGTCAAAGGTAGTCAAAGAAAGCTTACCAGTAGCCTTCTTCAGCTCACTGAATTAGACTCTAGGTCTCCTATCCTGTCTAGCCAATCTATAGTGCTCTCTCCTTAGATTGAAAAAATGATCAAAGGTTGTTCTCTCTTGAATATGAGGAGGTAATAAGTCTCACTCATCATTTGCAGCCATGTAAACATCTACAAATGGGGAATTCCCTGCCTCCTCCTCCGCTGGTGCCTCTGGTTCTTCTTGAACAAATGTCGGGCATGTAGGTCTATTAGCTATTTGGGAGTGAGTCTGCTGTGGTCTCTGATTAACCATAGCACTCCTGTCATCTCTTTGGTCCCCGTTCTATCCATCAAGTGCATTCATACCCCTTATCATAGTCATGAGTGCCTGTAGTGTCTGATTCATCTGCTGCTGACTTGTCATCATAGCACGGTGAAATTCTCTGGTGCCCTGATCAGCATCATACCTGTGGCCCCTGGGTGGGCTACCCTCACGTCTGTCACTCATGATAATCCGCTGCTGAT
Organism: Torreya grandis; assembly: GCA_037957365.1. Taxonomy (NCBI): domain Eukaryota; kingdom Viridiplantae; phylum Streptophyta; class Pinopsida; order Cupressales; family Taxaceae; genus Torreya; species Torreya grandis. The sequence goes on from JARHVA010000330.1 coordinate 4,561,738, forward strand.
CTAACAATTGGGTACCTTCAAGCAAGGCTCTACTACGTGTGTTATACCTGTGCGATCCCAACTCTTGTGGCTGCATAAGATCTGTCAAACCCTCAAGATGGCAGGATTTAGCTCTGATACCACTGTGATGTCCCTTACTTAGGGGCTCCTTTTGTCTCTACACAACTCTGATATATAACAAATAAAGCTCTGATACCACTGTAATATCCCCTCCAAACAGGAAATATAGCAACACAAAAACTCTGAACCAAGATATAATCTCTGTTGAATAAATTCAGAATGATAACAATAATATAGTTTTTTCAATAGTAAATCACAGATCTTATCACTTGTCCTTCTAAACTATTACAATTTCAGTCCTTTATTATGCATATAAATATGAAATACAGTCTTAAAAACCCTGACTTTGCAAATCTGGAAGTGCAAATTGAATTCTGGAAGGTCTCGGCCTGCTGTGTCGAACACACAGTCACTAGCGTCGGTCGATATACTACCGACGTCAGTCACTGCAGGTTCTTATCTGCCGACATCGGTCTCTAGTCAGCCGATGTCGGTATCTGGAAGCTCTCTGTCAGCCGATGTCGGTGTCTATGTGGATCTGTACGGACCTGTACGGACTCTGTACGGCCACCAATTAAGCACAACTTCCCTATTTTCAACCCCTGATCTGAAAATATATGCTTCTAGCATAGAAGATCTCTAGCTATATAATTTATTGAATCAAAACATAAAGAAATAAATACCTAGAATATCTGTAATAACTTCTGTGTGAAGTTATCTCTCAACCCTGTAAATTCTGTGATAACTTCTGGATGAAGCTATCTCTCAATTTGGCAATAGATCAGCTGATATTCCACAGCCTCTTAATTGTACACACTGAAGAGGGAACGTTCTCCAATGCAAATGGAATCCTAGAACCCTAGGCTCAGTCTTCACAGAAGAAATTCTTCAAAATCAATAATCAATAATCAATGGCTAATCAATAATGGCCTCCATGAGAAACCCTTATACCCTCAAAAGATATGCTTGCCCTAATTAGGGTTTTCTTAAATTAGAATTAGGGTTTCTAATTTAAAATTAGACCAAATAATTAATATTTGATTAAATAAATCAAATATTAATATCTCCCTCAATACATGTCCAATCGAGCCCAAACCAAAGCCAACTAGAAAATTTTTGCTAAATGAAGCCACTCCAATCTCCATCAAGACCCTCTAACCATCCTATCAGCCTATGAGGGTCGCATAATAGGCTAACCATGAACTCCGAACATGTCAACTGAAAAGGGGACATGACAAGTGATGGTGTGAAAATATAGAGAGACAAATAAGTATGTGTGTGTTTTATGATTCTAATTAAACATGTAATGTATCATAGAAATTTGTTCTATTACAAGATATCACATAGACATATGGATCACACTCATAAAATGATAATGTATCACTAAGCATACATTGTATAATTTTTTTATAAATAATAAATAATAATGATCTAAATCAATCAAATTTATACACACCACTTGATCATATTGTCTTTATCTATCATTATGAGACTAGTAAGAAAATGAAGTCCATCTCACTCCTTATTCCATATCAATAATTCAGATTGGTCAAATACAATTCAACCAAAAGATTTATTTAATTTACATCCTACATAGAAAATACATCATATAATATGTTATACATAGCAATAACCAAATCATACATTTATTTTGTCAAATGCATGAATGAATCTTACATTAATTTTTATCCCATAATATAAATAATGAGTAAATTCTATACCACCAAGGTAAAATATACATAATTTTAAATTTTAACCACCACAATTTGTTTCCAAACATACTATACCTATGATAACCTATATTACCATAGTCTACTATTTTAAGACATAACCACTAGTTTTCCCAAAAACTATCATATAAATTAGTCTTAAAATCATGGAAACATAAGAAATTATACAAGTAAAAACTAATAATAAAGCAAGTCATATTTCCCATAGATCACACAAACATACCAACACAACATTCATTAAAATCTCAAAGGTTGCATACATGCATGCAAAGAGTCTTATCAACCATTATAAAACATGCTAATCATAATAATAACCAACATGCATACAATAAATTAGTCAAATGTAAATGTAAGATTAAAAGTAATAGTTATAGTATATACCATCTAGGTATATTATTCATTTATTTTATAGTACTCTATGATTTCCCATACTATCATAGGTTCTCAATTGTATAATAACACAAAATCTAACTTACGATTTCAAAAATCAAATGATTTGCATACATAACATCAATCAAGCATGTACAGGGTTATCTCATTTGGGTATACCTAGGTTTAGACTACATACTTATAGGCATACACCACTTATACACTATTTTTTTACATAAGGGTAAAGGTTAATTTTTTGGTAGGAGTCTAAACCCTATTAGAAGAGGTTCAAAACCTAGATAAGCATAGAAAATTAGTCTACGATAGCTTAAATAGCAAAACTAATAGAGCTACTACAAAATAAGACAAAAATAGTAGAAAAGTAGTAAAATTAGTTCAAAAAATAGAATACCTTAGTAGTTTTGAAGCCTGTTGAGGGTGTCCTTTATCTTTTTAATGTTGTTATACATGTTCTAGAGCCTATTAGTCATGATATTATTAGTAATCTTCCCAGTATGTTTTTGAATATTTCCCCTACATCCCTTCTCTAAAATAGTAGCAATATCATTAATAATAGTATCTTGGGTGCCAATTATCTCAACCATACCAATAGTGATATTATCCAAATCGATGAACTTATTATAAAGAATATTAACTTTCTCTTTCAAATTGTTAATTTTAATTTGAGAAGTTTTAATATTATCCTCATTATAATCCATCTACTTCATCTTCTTTTTATAATTGTGATTGAGAATATTCATCTCCTTTCTCACATCATTGACCAATATTATGAGATTATCCATCTCCTTTGTCTTGATGTGAAGGGGTACTCAAGGAAAGAAAGCTTTGAACTGCATTAGCCTTGTCACAATCAATATTGTTTCCCTATTTTGAGTGACTATGAATAACTCTTTTATTCGAGTCATTATTCAAAACTTTAGAAATGCCCCAAAGAGTCATTATTCAACACTTGATAAATTCTCCTAACCCTTTTATGCTTAGAGGAAGAAGGTAAAGGGTTCTCAGGTGGAGGGATTAAGGAAGGATTGATTCTCAGTGCCAATTTTAAAAATTGTAGATGCAACAGTAAATAATAACTTGGTGAGAGGGAGAGTCTAACCTCCCTAATTGCATTTTATGAATAGATTTTTCAAGAGAATTTATAAGAAATAATAACAGACTCACCATAATATGGTGCCTAAAGTGGTTCAAAAAGATCAAGTGGAAGCTTTTGAGAATATGGTGTTGTCCATATATGGTCAAAAACTACATTATTATCCTTGTAAGCTCATTGAATGGCTTAGGTAGATAGGTTCTAAGGAAACCTCCATGGTATGGAGTCAATTTTTCATCCCCCACCATCAATGTGTCTAGTTTGATCTATTTATTGCATCTATTGCCTTAGAACTTATAACCTTCAATATCAAGCCCTATGATGAAGGAGATTAGACCCTCAGTAATGGAAACATTCTTACCTCTGATATTGACTCTTCTATCTTTCCAATTTTAGGCAAAGTTCTATAAAATGTGAGAGTCATGTCCTCTAAACCTGTGGAGAAAATTTACAAACCCACCAACATGGAGATGCTCCCATAACACTTTATTGATATCCCAAGCCTTGTTGAAGTAGCCTTTGTTTTGAAATGTTCTCTGCCCAATTTTCTATAAAATGCAACCATAACCAGGAGAGCCTCTTGCTTGAGAAAACTAAGGATGCAAGAGATAGAATTGAAAATAAGTCTAGAATGATCTTTCTAATCAAAGAGAGAGATAACCATGATCTTTACAATGATTAAAATCTATGTCCCAATGTGATATAAATCACAACACAAAAAAGCATCCTTATGACAAGAATTAACACTTGCTTGTCTCATTATAAAGTTGGATGATGAAGTGTTCGAGCATGATTTGTGAATTAGTCCATCTAAGGAGTTGGTTACTTTGAACACCAACATTAGCTAAGAGATCAGCTAGTTGGTTACCCTCTCTATAGACATGTTAAAATTTAGTCTCAATGAGATAATTACATAACATAAGGTCTTCATCAATAACATGTTTAATGGTCTAACTAAGAGTGGAGAAATTATTGAGACAACTGATGATGTTTAATGAATCTCTTTCAATTTGGAGCTTATAAATACCCAAACCCTTAGCAAAGTGTAGACCCCAAAAAGAAGCAAAAGCTTTAACATAATAAGTTGGCATGATTCATATGTTGCCTGCATAGGCAACAATGAAACCACATTTTATATCTATGAAGACTCCTTCCCCTCTAGCAATTCCTAGATTACCTTTTGAAGCTCCATTAAAGTTAACTTTTATCCAACTTGAAGGAGGACTTTTCCATTTCACAGCTTTCTTGTAGTTCATCTTATCCATAGTAGAAGATTCTAAAAATAATTATCTGATAGTAATATGCTATTCAATCTTAGAAGGTTGTTGGTGTTCCTTGATGTTACAAATGGAAAGATTTTTTCTAATCATAAATGAAATATTGATACTAGCCTGGTTAATATTGTTGTAAGTTTATTTAAAAATTATGCTATTCCTCTCATGCCAAATGGTCCATATAATATGGGGAAAGGAAAAATTCCAAAGCATTTTCACTATTTTACTCTTGAAAGGAATTTTCCATTACTTTAAACAATCTTGATTATTATCTGGTGTGACCCACTAAAGATTAAAATTTGCAAGAACATTGTTACAAAGAGTAGTTGCAAAAGGATAATGAATAAAAAGATGATTACTCATTTCCTCATGCTTCTTAGATAAAATGCATCTATTGGGAATCATCTGACCTCTTTTTATTAAGTTTTCCACTATGAGATATTTATTTTGAATTGCAATCCAAAGAAAAATATTGATTTTGGGAAGAAGACCCTTGTTCTAAACTTCCTTCCATAGAGTATCACACTCAACTTAATTGTTAAGAAGCAAGTAACCTATTTTAACACTATAATCCCAATGATTAGTGCATGTCTAAGTAATTAAGCATATCATTATACTCAATCTTGAACCACTCACAAGCTTCCAATACCATAATCATATACCAACAATTAGTTATAATCTTATTACATTTTAGGAGACTATATTCAAAAGGATATGGTTTCATGAAGTTCATAGATATACAAAAATGTCAATGTTGTATCAATATTTTAGTAAAAAATTTGCTATAGGAACACATCTCATATATTTATATACATAAATACTATATGTCAACACTCTCATCCATATAAGTATTACCCATGGTACATATAGTACACAAGTTGTAAATGGATCAATATACAATATACTTCATAACAATTTTCCAATAGGTAAAAGTGGACCATGTTACAATATACTCATCATGAAAAATACATATAGTCCATAAATATACTAACCATCAATGGAAAAAATATGGCGTATATTAGTCCCATTGACCACTAGGTAACCTTAGTAATCTACAGATACCTATGAAACAAAAGTCTTGTAATCAGCTTACCAAGCTGAACGTATGTAGCAAATAATATATCCCTTGTTTAAAATGAATTATTACCCATATATAGTCAATTTGGATTTTAGTCATGCATGGTATCTAAAATTACATAAGAAAAGGGTAAAGCATCATTAGTAAATGTGTATGCACACTTTGCAAAATGTGCAAAAATTACAATTACATTATTAATATTATGCTATGTAATTTTTTTCATAGTATCTTACATTCAAAAAATTGAACATTTGTGGGTGCAAGTCAATTTTTAAGATCTACTATTTTTTTTATGTTATTCAACATAATGAAATTATAACTGCAATGTTGGTAAGTCTATAACCTGCAAGAAGAAACCAATGTACATTTGAGACTATATACTTTTTCATACAGTCAATATTTAGAAATAAATGCCTTACTCTAAAGATAACCTTTATATTTTGTTTGAGTTTTCCATATATGTTTAGTGACATCCTGGAGAGCATGGTTAGTAAATGGGTATGCATGTGTTGTAAAATATGGTAAAAATATATAGCTATATTAGTAATATTTTGTTATGTAGTTCCATTCATAGTAGTTTAATTTGAAAATGTTAATATCTACCTCTGCAGGTTGATTTTTAATTTCTACTAATTTATTTATGCTACTTGGCACACCAAGATTTATAGTTGCAAAGTTGGTGAGTCTAAAAATTATAATAAAAAACAAATGTACATATGACTTATTGCAAGCAGTTCTTTCCAATAACATATAAATGTCATATAATTTTAATTCTAGTTTTACTTTTAAAATTTACATACATTTTTTATATTATTTACAATTGAATACATTATTGGGATCTTCTAACATGTTCACTCTAAGGAGAAAAATTTCCTTAGAGCCTAGAACATCAATTTGTTAAATTTTAGTTGTGCTCAATTTTTTACTATAATATTTAAATTTGATCATGAGGTTGAAAACTAAAATGAATTATAATTTTTATTTCAATGTAGACTACAACATTATCATTTAATTAAATAATCTATCTTATTTTAGTTTCCCTTAAATTTAACCAAGACTATAAAAACAATTTCATACTAAAATTAAAGAAAAAAAATAAGACCGCTTTGGTAATATACAATCCAAGAGTATTGACTTTAATATCACCAAGAACTATAAGAGCATGTAAGTAAGAATAAAAAATTACAATGCATCAAAGGTTTTCTCGATCTTTCAATAAACTACTATAAATTTACCTGAAGTGCATGTTGATAATTTAAAGGAACTAGTGGTGTATGTTTAAGGACCTCAACAATAGCTTAGAGGAATATTTTGCAAATACATTCAATTTTTTTTTTTTTGAGTAATCACATGAGGTCAATTCTATAACAATTTTGAAATAATATAAACTCCTAAAATGTGACCTCTAATAATGTAACAGAAGACAAATTTTGGTTTCATACGTAGGTCAAGCTTAAATGGTCATTTTTTTAATTCCTTAAGAGTCATTGTCATATTATTTGAATGTAAGTGTTGACACAATTTAAACCTTAAAAAACCCAATGAAATTTAAGCACAAAAACATATTTACCCATTAAGATGACTATTTGAAAAAAATCAAGTTCAAATCCATTATGTGGACTAAATGGTCACCATAAAACAACATTTGATCTCTCAGATCATGTTTTAATTTAATGCACAGGGTAAAGAATGCCATATGGAATAATAATAAACATAAATTGAATAAAATTACAATTTATCTATAAAATATGTTTGTTTGTTCTAAAATCAAAGAAATCAAATCTAACCATGACTAAAAATAGCCCAGTTCAAGAATAAATCTTCACTACAAAGCATGAGTCTTTATGAGAAGAAAATACACACTGTGGAAAAAAAATATAAAACCACCTAATATAATACTAGACATCATGTAAATATTTGTTAAGAGATAAAAATGACCCTTGAAATATATATGGAAATAATGGCATTTAAATTAAAGCGTAGACATAGGCAAAAGACTCATTAGCTTACTTTCATAAATTGGTAAATGGATTCAAAAACCAACTTTGATGAGCATAATAGATAGACTAGATGTGGAATAATACATCCAAATGTACATCTTGGATTTTAAAAAATGGAGAACATGTTTTTAATCATGTTTACAAATCAAAGTCTAAGCCAACTCTCATTAGCCTATTTAGAATCTTCATCAATTTGCCAATGAAAAATTTATTATTCTGTTAATATGGATTATCCCATCATCCATTTTAATTCATGGCTTCAGTGCAACATGTTCTTTAAAAAACCTAAAAATACTTTCTCTTCTTGGCAAGCTACTATAATCTCGATATTCAGTATGCCAATCAAGGCATAACAAGAGGCTCTTACTAGATCAACATGATTCCAAACCATGATTTTGACTGACATATAAATGGTACACATATCAGTGGACATACGATTTATATATGCATTTTTAAAAATATATCCAAATGATATTTCTTACATCTAAAATTGAACCTAACATAGATATTTAATAAAATTCCATGTGAAAGCAAGAAATGCCAATTCTTAATAAATATAATATATATGTACATGGAAATAAATCCTAATATATTAATATAAAATTCAATGAAAAACAAGGTGTGTGGATTATAATAATCAGTATTAATGTATAGTTTGATACCTTTATTGATGTTTTATTCATGAATATGTCCATAACACTACTTGTATATCATTTTTAATAATTATCTTGGTGTGTGTGTGTGTGTGTGTGGGTGTGATAAATACTTTAGTAATTTCAACAATAAACCAATGGAATATCTTATATATAAGTTGAATCAATTTTATTTGAATTATTTGAATGATTAATGGTTCATTTTCATTGCATTTCATAGCTTATTAGTCATGTAAAAAATATTCATTTTCACATGAAATAACATTTGATTGTAAATTTGATTGATGATTTGTATTGTGTTTCTACATTATAAAATTAAGACATGTTAATTGATTTAATATGAAAATTAAAAAATTATTATTATTTTTCAAATTGACATAGACAATATATTTACACCCAAAATATATCAAGCATGCCCATGTAATTTAATTAGAACATAGATACAATCAAAGTAATCAAATGTTCATAAAATACAATAGTACCTTAAATTCTAGCAACTTATTGATTTCTCTGATGGTCTTTGTTGAAGTTAATTTTTTGGTCCAATATGATCTTGATTCATCCCTAAAATACTTTAAATATTTTTAGCCAATCATAGAATAAGAAACCTTTGGATTTATACTAAGACATAATAGAACATAATTTATGATAAATGATATGATTCATGCACATAACTAAAGATAAATTTTATCAAACTCATTCTAAATTATTTATCATATGGGTAGGTTTTAATGTGTTTGAAAAAGGTCTTCTCACTAAAACTAAAAAATTTCTCAGAATGATAATTATCCATCATCCATTCTAGTAAATAATAGCCAAAATATTTATTAGCATGTAAGCTAAATAAACATTAAACCAAACATATTAAGGAGTAGTTTATTATGCAGAGATTTACAAGTATGCATCCAACACTCCAAATATCAAAAGTATATCTTCATCCCATATCTGAGTTAAAAATTAGCCTAAATTTTAAGAGAATAAGCTGAGCTAATATGACAAGACTATATATCCAACAAGGAAAAAAAACTATTATAACATAACTAATATTTCATGAAAGACATGTAAATTACTAATTGTATCTATTACATTTTATTAGACTTGTAATATTACCCAAAATCATCTTAGGACCTTGATAGGCTGTTGTCGATACACGTGAGATATTATTTTGGTTTTCATATGTAGTACTTTCAAAATCAATCAGCTTGTTGGACTTTGAGAATTGCTTGTGAAATAACCTGCACAAAAAAATTGGATCAATCTTGGACATAGATAATTACATAGCACAAACCTTATGAACTATCAAGACTAGTGAATGAAATAATAGTAATTTCATGATAGAGGGACTATTTTTTATAATTTGGACTTATCAAGAGTCTAAATTTTTGAAAATTATAAAAAATAAATTTGACTACATCTAGATTAAATTAACCTATATAGAGAATAAGTTAGAATTATTACAAATAACTCATACCTATCTAATGTATTTGTGATAAGTCCAAATTATTTAAAATGATCATAAATAAATTATTTATTAGTAGTTGAAAATTATCATAAATAAATTATACTTCATCAAGCATTAATTGGACTTATAACAAATAAATCACATCTATATTATATATTTGTAATAAGTCCAAATTATGCAACCATTCAAATTGGTTCATAGACCATGCATTTATAGATATTATAAGACTTGGTAGTATATATATTTAAGAAAAATAATTCATACATCAATCACACGCTTGACCGATATGTGTTTTAGAACACCTAGGATGATTGCGATGCCACATGTCATTGATTGATTGGATCATGAACTATCTAATTAATTTGATTTAGGTGACGTCCTCATGACTTTCAAATTTTATCTCACACAATATCAGGTACCATGTGAAAATTTGAATAACATTTGTTGATACACAAATGTTGAAGAATAAATCTTGATGTATAAGTGGGGCATTCCAAGGCATAAACCTTGAAGACCTTTTTTCATACACATGAATGCCAAATTGTATTTTACAAAACACAAAAGCTGCAGTGTACTAAATTCTTAGATGTGAAAATTATGAGGACATTTTGTTGAAGACCATTTTGAAGGATGAAATAAAGTGAAGTGGACATTCCAATAGTCAAATGCTATTAAATAGATGCATAGTTACCAAAATACTAAATTGTTGTAGTAGAAAATATAAAACTCAAATGTCAAAGTGTATTTCCCAAGACCCAAAATATGAAGTGCCACAAGAAATAAAATGTCCCTAATGCACCAAAGGGTGCCAATGATGTATTTCCATCTTCATCTAGTGGAAAGAGATGTTGGAACATGTCTTTGAATAAGTTGATATTATAGTGGAGGAAATGGTCCCTGATGCATCGAAGGTGTCACTCATGTAGTGCCATCTTTGTCTAGGAGAAAGAGACATTGGAACCTATCTTTAAAGAATTTTATATTATGGATTAGGAACCTATTGGTGAAGGTTATAAAATTATGCTCTTGACTAATACATATGATGAGGTCCTAGTGGGTCATAATGTTTAAAATTGGTCAATTTTATTTTTTGGTACTATCTAATTTTTTGGTTATTAGTTCCATTTTTGTTTTCTATTGTTTGGGTGTTCTATATATTACTTGTTCTCACATGGGTATCTATGTTAATTTTTTTATTTGGTAGTGTTTTGGCTTAGTCTTTTGGTTGGTATTGTGTTTTGTTTTGTAAAACTCTTTATTTTCAGGTTGGTGGCCCTATACAAACCCTGTAATGATCTAAAAATTATAAAAAATTATTTTAATATATAAATATATTATGATATTATTATATTATAATATGTCAATTATATTTATTTAATAAATAATATAATTTTTGTGTGTGGGGGTAAGAGGGGTTATGTGAAGCAAAAGAGTGTAAATCGATAATTAAACCTACTAGTTACTCCAAACCCATGACATTGATTTCAAATTAAGTTCATCTTAAAAATAATTGTGGGCATAAACTTATCAAGATCTGAATCACCATGCAATGCTTTAGTCTATGATGGCTTGTATTCTTCATGTAAATAGATAGCCTCTTCACACAATCACTATGTCAAAATTTTAACTCCCTTGGTTTCAATTAGGGACATATGTATTAGCTAGATAAGGAGTGCCATAGTTTTAGGTGATTAGTTTTTATCTTAGTGATTGCAATGGAGAAATTACTTTTGTTACAAAGTCACTAAATTTTTTATAAGTGACCAATAATAATTATGGATTTATAAATATGATAAAAAATTGAAGTGGACATATATGTTCGAAAGACACCATCTATTCCAATGTGTATGCCTACTATTATACCACCACCACTTATTTATCCTAATAATTAATAATGTTACATCTTCAAAAAAATGTGGATGAACATCCACTTATTATGCATTGAAGAGCCTAATAATTATTTCTAAATCATTACCATTAGTTCTAAAGTTCCATGATTATAATTTTACTTCTATTTCCATAATTAAACTTCTAAAATTTACATTGTACTACAGCCTTGTAGTGGATTATTTAAAATTTTATAATTCTAATGATCCCTTAGATGTGATCCAAAACCCATGGTAGGAGATCCATCAAGTGTAATTTATTGTGATGAGTTTGTTGCTATTTTATTAAACTAAAATTTCCTAAATTATACAAATCTACATTTAGATACAATCTATAAATGGATTCAAAGTCTATATATATAAATAATATATATAGTAAGTGTTTTAAGTTAGATTACTTAATATTCCCTCACATCACCATATTAATTTAGACAAGCACATAAAATCCTTTCCCAAGAGGTCTTTTAGTTACTAGGTATGATTTTGTGTCACTTATTTTAACTACCATTTTGGGGTTGAATTCATTTCCAAATATTAGTTTCTATGTTCAAAAATGGCAACTCTCCCTCATAGGTTTTTTAATTGGTGTATTAAATTATCTCAAAGGTATAATTCTTGTGGGGGGGGGCGGGGCGGGGGCAGGGGATAAAATTAAGGATTTGAATCCCTATTAGACAATTTACTTATGTTATATAAAAAATGTGGATGAAACTCCACATATTATGGAAGAGCCTATTATTTCTAAATCATTAGCACAATCTCTACATAAAAATTGTAACTCCCTTTGGTTTTAATCAGGGGCATTTATATTCACTTAATAACAAACATAGTTGTAGGTGATCAGGTTTTGTCTTAGTGATTGCAATATAGAAATTGATTTTGTTACAATGGCGTTAAAAAAAATAGAAGAAACTAAGAAGAATTTTAGGTTTAGAAATATGATAAAAATTTGAAGTGGACATATATGTTCTAAAGACACCATCTATTCCAATGTTTATGCCTAATATTATACCACCACCGCTTGTTTCTTCTAATAACTAATATTAATGTTACATCTTCAAAAAAATTGGATGAAACTCCATTTATTATGCAAGAGCCTAATAATTATTTCTAAATCATTAACATCAGTTCCAAAGTTCCATGATGATAATTTTACTTCTATTTTCATGTTTGAAATTCTATTATTTTCATTATGATATGATCTTGTAGTGGATTATTGAACATTTTCTAATTATGATGATCCCTTGGATGTGATCCAAGAACCCATGGTAGGAGACCCATCAATTGTAATTTTTTGCAATGAATCTGTTACTATTTTATAAGTTAGATAAGCACACTAAATACTTTCCCAAAAGTTATTTTAGTTACTAGGTATGATTTTTTGTCACTTATTTTGATTTACATTATGGGTTGAATTCATCTCCAAATATTAGTTTTGAAGTTCAAGAAAGGTGACTCACCCTCAAAATTATTTGAATTGGTGAATTAAATTATCTCAAAGGTATAATTTTGGGGGGATAAAAATTAAGTCAAATCCCTATTAAAAAATTTGCTTATGTTACATATTCAAAAAATGTGGATGAAACTCCACTTATTATGCAAGAGACTATTATTTATAAATCATTAGCACAATCACTACTTCAAAATTCTAACTCCCTTGGTTTCAATTAGGTGGCATCTATGTCACTAGTTAAGGATCATAGTTGTTGTTGATCAAGTTTTGTCTTGGTTATTATAATGGAGAAATTACTTTTGTTACAATGGCATAAAAAAAATTAGAAGTGACCAAGAAGCGACCAAGAAGAATTTTGGGTTTCAAAATATGATACAAATTTGAAGTGGACATATATGTTTGAAAGACACCATCTATTTCAATATGTATGCCTACTATTATACCAACACCACTTGTTTCTCCTAATAATTAATATTAATTTTACATCTTCAAAAAATGTGGATAAAACTCCACTTATTATGCAAGAGCCTAATAATTATTTCTAAACAATTACCATCAGTTCCAAAGTTTCATGATGATAATTTTACTTCTACTTCCATATTTGAACTTCTAAAATTTTCATTGTATTATTGTCTTATAGCAGATTATTGAACATTTTTAAATTATGATAATCCCCTATATGTGATCCAAAAACCTGTGGTAGGATACCCATCAAGTGTAATTTGTTGAGACGAGTCTATTGTTATTTTATAATTAAATAGATAAGCACACAAAATCCTTTCCCAAGAGGTCTTTGAGTTACTAGGGATGATTTTGTGTCACTTATTTTAATTACCATTATGGGTTCAAATTCATCTCTAAATATTAGTTTTTAAGTTATAGAAAGGTGACTCACCCTCATAGGTATTTGAATTAGTGAATTAAATTATCTCAAAGGTATAATTTCAGGGGGGGATAAAAATTGAGTCAAATCCTTATTACACAATTTTCTTATGTTACATCTTCAAAAAATATGGATGAAAATCCACTTATTAGGTAAGATCCTATTATTTCTAAATCATTATCATAATGTCTACATCAAAATTGTAACTCCCTTAGTTTCGATCAGGGTAGATTTGTATTCGCTAGATAAGGATCATAATTATGGGTGATCAGGGTTTATCTTGGTCATTGAAATGGAGAAATGTCTTTTCTTATAATGGAATTAAAAAAATTAGAACCAACCAAGAAGAATTTTGTGTTTAGAAATATGATTAAAATTTGAAGTGGACATATATGTTCAAAAGACACCATCTACTCCAATGTGTATACCTAATATTATACCCCCACCACTTGTTTCTCTTAATAATTAATATTAATGTTACATCTTCAAAAAAATTGGATGAAACTCCACTTATTATGTAATAGCCTAATAATTATTTATAAATCATTACCATCATCTCCAAAGTTCCAAAGTTACATGATGATAATTTTACTTCTATTTTCATATTTGAACTTCTATAACTTTCATTGTACTATGGTCTTATAGAAAATTATTGAACATTTTTTAATTTTGATGATCCCCTAGATGTGATCCAAAAACCCATGGTAGGAGACCCATAAATTTTTGCGATGAGTCTATTGCTATTTTATTGGAATGAAATTCCCTAAATTATACAAATATATGTTTACATACAAATATTTGTAAATGGATTCAAAGTCTATATATATAAATATTATATATAGTAAGTGTTCTGAGGTATACTGAATAATATTCCATCACATAACCATAATTTAGATAATCACACAAAATCTTTTCCCAAGAGGTCTTTGAGTTAGTAGATATGATTTTATTTCACTTATTTTAATTACCATTATAGGGTCGAATTCGTCTCCAAATATTAGTTTATAAGTTCAAGAAAGGTGACTCACCCTCAAAGGTATTTGAACTAGTGAATTAAATTATCTAAAAGGTATAATTCTTCAAGGCGGGGGCTAAAAATTGAGTAAAATCCCTATTATAAAATTTTCTTATGTTACATCTTCAAAAAATGTGGATGAAACTCCACTTATTGTGCAAGAGCTTATTATTTATAAATTATTAGCACAATCTCTATGTCAAAATTACAACTCCCTTGGTTTTGATCAGGGGGCATCTGTATTCACTAGATAAAGATAAAAATTATGGGTGATAAGGTATTGTACCTTGGTGAATGTAATGGATAAATTTCTTTTATTACACTAATGTTAAAAAATTATAAGCGACTAAGAAGTATTTTGGGTTTAGAAATATGATAAAATTTTGAAATGGACATATATGTTTGAAAGACACCATCTATTCCAATGTGTATGCCTACTATTATACCACCACCAATTGTTTATCTTAATAATTAATATTAATATTACATTTTCAAAAAAAATTAATAAAACTCCACTTATTATGCAAGAGCCTAATAATTATTTCTAGATCATTACCATCGGTTCCAAAGTTTCATGACAATAATTTTACTTCTATTTCCATATTGGAACTTCTATAATTTTCATTTTACTATGGTTTTGTAGTAGATTATTAAACATTTTCTAATTCTGATGATCCCCTAGATGTGATCCAAAAACCCATGATAGGAGACCCATCAAGTGTAATTTGTTGCGACAAGTCTATTGCTATTTTATTGGAATGAAATTCCCTAAATTTTACAAATCTACTTTTAGATACCTATATCTATAAATGGATTCAAAGTCTAACTATATAAATACTATATATAATAAGTGTTCTAAGGTAGACTACCTAATATACCCTCACATAATCATAATTTAGATAAGCACACAAAATCCTTTCCCAAGAGGTCTTTGAGTTACTAGGTATGATTTTGTGTCATTTATTTTAATTACCATTATGGGGTCAAATTCATCTCCAGTTATTAGTTTTTAAGTTCAAGAAAGACAACTCTCCCTCAGATGTATTTGAATTGGTTAATTAAATTATCTCAAAGGTATAATTCCTGGGGGTGGGGGCTAAAAATTAAGGAGCCAAATCCCTATTAGACAATTTGCTTATGTTATTTCTTCAAAAAATGTGGATGAAACTCCAATTATTAATCAAGAGCCTATTATTTCTAAATAATGATCACAATCTCTATGTCAACATTGTAACTCCTTTGGTTTTTACCCCAATATTGGGCTTCAAAGTTGAAGTACTCAATTTGTTATTGGTCAAAAATTTTACCCTAACTCTACATTGAGATATCACATGGCTTGTTATCATGAATGAAAAGTTAATGTTTATAGATTCATATGGTGTAGACTGAGTATGTCCTCACATAGCCATAATTTAGATAACCTCACAAAATCCTTTCCCGAGTCTAGGTTTTGAGTTACTAGGTATGATTTTATGTCATTTATTTTAATTACCATTTTGGGGTTGAATTCATCTCCAAATATGAATAATTTGTTAATTCAAGAAAGGTGACTTTCTCTCACAGGTATTTGAATTGGTAAATTAAATTATCTCAGATGTATTCTATGGGGGCTAAAACTTGATTCAAATCCCTATTACACAATTTAATCATGTAATTTAATGAGCAAATATGAATAAACTATTTTAATTAGAATAATTATAATAAATAATAAAAATTTGTAAATATTTTTATATTAAAAAATATCTGAGTTTATTATTTATCTTTATTTATGTTTAAATCATTAAATATTTTTATTAAATAATGTACATAATTATTTAAAAGTTTAATGTGTTTAAATATATAAATATTTAAAAAAAAAATTCTTACGTGTTTGAAAATTAGGGTTAAGTTTATCTTTTTCTCTTTCCATTATTTTCTCTAAATTTTTCTCTCCCTTTTGAAGGCTGAAAAAAATTATTATATTGATTTTTAGGTTAACTATGGTGTTAGTGGTGGAAGAGTTGACCCCATTTTTTATTGACATTTTTGTAGGTGTGGCATTAGTAGTGGAAGCTTTGACCCCATTTTTCACTATCATTTATGTAGGTGCTTCTTATCAAGTATTTAATCTATTTAATGCATTATTTTACTATATCTAAAATGTGTGATTTTTTTGGCTTGACATGAACCTTTTATTCATTGTATACTGCTTTAAGTTATGAAATTATTGAGATTTAGATAGACCTAGATTTGTGTTATGCAATGGTTGAGATAATGAAATGGTGGAGATCAGGATTGTTTAGATAGTACTTGTATTCAATAGGGATCCAAGTGGTGAATGTGAGGGAAAGAATACATTTTTTATTAACTATAAGCAAATAATGAAATGGACTAGATAATGAAATGGTGAAGATTAGGATTGTTTAGTGCTTATCTATATTCAATAGGGACACAAATGGTGAATGTGAGGGTAAATCCAACATTTTTATAATTGTAAGCAAATAATGAAATGGTTGAGATAATGAAATGGTAGAGATTAGGATTTTTTATGGCTTACTTATATTCAATAGGGACCCAAATGGTGAATGTGAGAGGAAAGTAGACATTTTTTATTAACTATAATCAAATAATGAAATGGGAGATAATAAAATGGTAGAGATTAGTATTGTTTTGTACTTATTTGTATTAAACAAGGACCCAAATGGTGAATGTGATGGAAAAGTAGAATTTCTTATTAACTATAAGCAAATAATGAAATGGCCAAGATAATGAAATGATAGAGATTAGGATTGTTTAGTGATTACTTGTATTTAATAGGGACCCAAATGGTGAATTTGAGGGGAAAGAATAATTGTTTATTAACTATAAGAAAATAATGAAATGGTCAAAATAATGAAATCACAGAGATTAGGATTGTTTAGTGCTTACTTGTATTTAATAAGGACCCAAATGGTGAATGTGAGGGGAAAGCAAACATTTTTTATTAATTATAAGTAAATAATCATAGTAAAAAAGTGTTTTGATGTGAGAGGGTTTCAATGGTTCCACCATATCTATCCCATCACATCATTCATCTATTGGATTTGTTCGAATATTATGAATTGTTTCTATTTTAGACTGATTTAAAAATTTAATTTTTGGCTTGTTCTAGGTTATTATTATTTAAGTTGAATTATTTCTATTTTAGACTGAGTTGAAAAGTCATTTTTTTGGGTGGTGAACTTTTCCCTCATGCTGCATAATAAAATTTAATGAATGAATGATTAAATAACACCTAGAATTATTATTTAGTGTGGCAAACATTTCCTTCATGCATTAATATTCTTGGGTAGAGGGGTCCCATGCATCATTATATATTAAAAAATCACTTATAAACTATTTACACCTATTATATAGGAGCAACTATTGTTTAAGGAGAAGTTTTTGAGCAGTGGGAAGCAATAGGGGCTAAAGATTTGTATGGTTGATCCATTTTTTTGGTTGCCAGGTATCATTTGCATCCAATCAATTTTTTATTTTTTTTCAAACTAAATTTTTGTAGTAAAATTCTCCTAATTTATCTTAGCATCATGTATTACACATAATTTTTGTAGTCTTCAAAGCACATCCAGGCATCTTTGGAGCATCTAGTACAAGTCTTTCGATCACCCTATAAAAATATTTAGATCATTCTTAGACTTATTTAAAACATCCTGTGTATGTCTTCAAAGCACACCTAGATCATATTCAAAGCAATTATTGATCATCTTTGGAGTGTCCTCTAAGTCTTCAATTATCATACCTCACTTGCCGAATCCTTAAAATTATAGCCAAAAAAGTTGTAAAAATTATGTGTTTCCTTCCAAAAATTACCCCTCATTGGGATGTTTGATATACTCAAAATTACCCCATTTTTGGGATGTGTTCCTTTACTCAAAATTAACCCATCCATGGGATGTGTTTTTGTACTCAAAACTACACTATTCATCCAAGTAATACACAATAAAAAGGTAAAGAATAAGAAATAAATTACATACAAAAAATGAATAAATTGCATTCATATCCTACTTAGATCAAAGTTTAACTATTAAATACAATACAATATATAACCAAATGTAACACTTTAAGGACAATTTATATAACTATGATGAGCTATATGAAATGCTCATCATTTCTCCCCCACACTTTACCTTTTGTAAGTCCTCTCGTAAAGAAGTGAGAAGATTGATCCTTAGTCCAAATTTCTTGAATCAAACATTTGACTTAGATCATAAAGTTCAAAATAATGGCCTTAGTCATGGTGGCCCCTTGGTAAGAATCCAAGATCTCTAACAACTATATGCACCTAGGCTTCAAATTCAAATTTTTATTGAGAATTTCAACACTGCCATAAAGATAGAAGACATAAAATGATAGGAGGCCTAAATCCAATCCTAATCTAGACATCCAAACCTCTTTCCTCTAAGCACCAAGTGATTATTTGGAAAACTATTTTGTCTCTTCTTAGACTTCATTTAATATTGGTGGGGTTGAGGAGTTCACTATGCTTCAACTCAATAGTCTCCCACCTAGTAAAACTTGCATTGAAAACATTGGCATAATGGTGATTTATAAAATCTCTAAAAGAATCAAAATTAGATCTCAATAGCCCATGATACTTGTTCCTCATATACATATGATACAGTGGTTGAAAAAAATAAATAAGTTTCTTTACTCCTAAAAATTATGGTCTCATGCATAACCCAATGGTGCTTTATAATTATAGAAATCTATTATTAGCATGTTTCCATGCCATTTGGTTCCTTAGAGTGGAGAGAAAGGTACACAATTGTGTCTCTCCAATAAATAAATTTATTAGAAAACCAGATTGATATCCTAACAACAAATTGAAAGTAGAAAAATCACAAATGGCATCCTACATTTCTTCAATGCTCTTTAGAAAAATGTCCATAAATACATGTTCATATTCAATGATATGTGAAAAACTAAAGGAAATTAACTAAATATACCATTTATAAAACTATTCATGTAAGAAAATAACATAAACCGATATGTGTTTCTCAAAAATAGTACAAATGTGTTGGATAGAATCATGTGCTCTCTATAATTGCATTTGGGATTCTATGAATTGCATATGAGATTCCTCCTTAAGTTTAGCATTTTCATCCTTAAATTTTTGAATTTTCTTCTAGGTTATATTATAGGTAGAGATTATTTCATGTAATGGAACAAAGAAAGAGGGAACAACTCTTGTTGGACCCTTTGTTTGAACTATAATCTCTCATGTTTCTCTTTGCATGGCCTAAATAGATGTTTGTAACTTAAAATTCTGAGTGGCAAGCTCTATTATTCTATTAATATGTCTAGAAATCATTGTATTTCTATCATAAATACTTTATCTTAGATTATTAATTAGATTACTCTTATCAATATTAGCATTTTACAAATCAGTAATCTTAGTGTCCTCAATAACAGGAGAATTCTACAAATCGGTAATCTAAGTCTCCTTGATAGCAAGAAAATTCTAAAAATTACTTAATTATTGGGTTTGTGAAAACATTACATTATGGACCATAGTCTGTTTAGCTTGTATTCCTTGAAGAATTAATTATTGGTCACTAACTCCAGTAACATATTCTTCCCACCTTTTTTTCAAATTAGAAATCATCAAGTCCTTACCTTTTAAAGTTTAATGGAGAAAATCTAACTCTATTTGTTGCAGTCTGATTGTTTCTTCATGGAGTGATAAAGCCATGGCATGTTGAAATCATTTTTCTTCATTGAAAAAATGTGGAGAAGATGGATCTTAATCAATCAAAGGTGCATTACCCTTATTAGTAACAGAGGGCACATAATGCTCTGCTTCTTGAGATACAACTTTTTCTATTAGGGTTTCCTCTACAAATACAACTTATTATGTGGCTTGTACATCCTTTTATTCTTCTTCATGTAAGATAAGCTAGAAAATTCACCAAATTTTAGTTGGAGGAGGATGAGGAGTGTTTGAATAAATTTCCATTTGTCACTTTGATCTCTAACATAGTATCTTTGAAACCAATGATGGCAAAGATGGTTGTTCTACAATTTCAAATGTGGGTTATTCAATCTAGATTGTATTGGAAGGAAGAGAGGCAGAGAATGGTTTATTTTTGGTAGGAACTAGAGAAAAAATTTAGAGGAAATAGGACCAAGCCTTTTCACCCTCTATTTTACCAAGAAAATAATAGCGATAAATGAGTGTAACTAGACCATGATGGTGGGTAGACCTAGTACCTCATCTTATATTTTGAGAAACATTAATTAGAGAATTGTGAAGGAAAGAGATAATATTGATCATATATTCTTCTTGAATAACTCCTTTTATCAAATTAATAAGGAGTCTCATAACATCTCCACCCACTAATGTAAATTGACCATCACAAGTGATATATTTCACTATCCAAAAACAACATTTTGCCAAGGTTGAGGAAGACTTTATCTCACAATTCCCTTGGAAAATATTTATGGGGATTTGTCTTATCTAGGGTGTGGTTAATTTCCTTCAAAAAATGTATAAATTAGGTCAAAAAATATTATATTTTCAATGTCAACTACTCCATCCTCAAGAATCCCAGATAGAGCACTGAATATAGAGAGATTCACTAGAATGTTCTTCCCTTTGTTAATAACATGATCTTCATCAAAATTATCATAGAATACTTGCACAATTTATTCATGTAATCCTTGAAACATTTTTAATAAATTCAAACAACCTACTATTTCAAAGATGTCTCTAGTTGCTTCATCTTGTAGTAATGCATCAAAGGATTTTGGTTCAACTTTTTTCTTTCTTGCACCCATCTTCATATCAATCACTATTTAATTGAAAATATAACTATACTATAAAAACACAAAGCTTGAATTCACATAGGGAATATGGGAATTAATAGGTTAGAGATACGACATAGCAATTTTTGGCAGTGACAATGCAAAAATCAATAGCAAAGTACATTATATTATGTGATTATGACAAGAATGATAGTTGTAGTTATGGTTATCTCTTAAGAGAATGTGAGATATAATGGAAAGGTGTTTTATCTGTTTAAGTAGTCATGTGTGTCATAAAGGTCATTATTGGTAGTACTGGGAGAAATAGTCACAATTAATTATGCATCATAGAAGATATTTTTGAAAGACCCTCTATTTAAAACATAGTTACATCAATCTTGTTTGAAAAGAATATTTATAAACATAGTCACAAAATACCATCACATCAATTCTTTTGAAGATCATTTGAAAACATTATCACATCAAATTATGGATTGCAGCAGTATTGGTCTAATGGCATTGTTTTGACTCTCAATGATGGAGGTGGATTCTTCGCATTCATGATTTTTCATCTTAGGAGCATAGTTATTAGTCTTTGGAGTTAAGTCACTAGTCTTTAGAGATAAACCTTCAGACTTCATATAAAAACTATAGTCCATTTAGACTTTGTTTATATATAAAAGTATAAAGCACCTTATAGATAAAGAACCTAATTTATTACCAAAAATTTATATATATTTAACAACTTATATATGTGTGTGTGTGTGTGTGTGTGTGTGTGTGTGTGTGTGTGTGTGTGTGTGTGTGTGTGTGTGTGTGTGTATGTATGTATGTATGTATGTATATGTATATATATATATATGTATGTATGTATATATATATATATATACATATATATATATATATATATATATATATATATGTATGTATGTATGTGTGTATATATATATATATTATAACTTTATATATATGGTGTTTTTTTTATGTATTTGTAGCCAAATGCATCTGCTTAATCCTTATCATGTGTAAATAACCACTTGGGGGCTCTATTGATGGAGTCAATAGATGAGCTGGAGTTTGTCCCATATGAATAGATAAATAAGACATATTATAACTTGGTAGTTTTATATGTTCCTTCTTTGGCCATGGCTTTCACATTTTGATTGATGAGATCATATATTATTTTAATTTGGTATGAATGCATAAAACACCTTTTTCACAAGCTTGATTAATGCAATGCATATGGTGATCTTGGTTCATTCACTATTAATGGGAAAGCTTTTCAAACTTTGAGCTATTGATTTTAACATTTAATCACCCTATAATTTAGTTTTGCTTTAATTTAAATTTGATTTAACATCAATTTTAGCTTTAAATCTAAATATTTCCACCTTTTGACATGTGGTTTCCACCTCAGATATAGATAAGTACTCATGTGGCATGAATATGACTAAGATATCTATTTAGCTCAAAATCTAGACATGTGGCACCTTTTGATTGCATTTAATATTCTTGGAATACATATTTTCATGATGTCTCATCTGTTTCTCACCACCTAGTGACCTTCAAATCATAGTGAGCTCTTAGGTTGTGCCTTTTAATTTTGATACCTTGAATGGGGAATCCACTCTTGTGCCTATTTGAAAGGTATCTAAATTGATACATTTAAGGGTAAATCCACTTTTATGCATGTTTGAAAGGTATCTCTGAGGATATACCTTGAATGTATTACACGGGCCTTCAAAATATCACTTAGTAGTGCCTTTTGTGTAAAGGAAAATTCCACTTGTTCTTTGAAGGATAAATCCTCTCTTGTGCTTGTTTGAAAGATATCTCTTAAGAGATACCTTGAAGTGTAAATACACTCTTTTGATTAAAATTTATCTCCTAGAAGATACCTTAAAGGTATTATAAGGGCCTTCAAAATATCATCTAGTAATGTTTTCCATGTAAATGAAAATTGCACTTGTTCCTTGAAGGAGAAATCAACTCTTTTCCCTATTTGAAATGTATCTCCTAAGAGATACCTTGAAGGGGAAATCCAATCTTGTTCATTTTTGAAAGGTACCTCCTAAAAGATACATTTAAGGTATTATAGGGGCCTTTAAAATATCATCCACCAGTGCCTTCTATGTAAAGGAAATTCCACTTATTCCTTGTAAGATAAATACACTCTTGTGCCTATTTGAAAGGTATCTCCTAAGAGATACCTTTAAGGGAAAATCCACTCTTGTGAATGTTTTAAAGGTATCTCTTAGGATATAACCTTAATATATTAAAATGGCCTTCAAAATATCACCCAGTAGTGTCTTTCGTGTAGAGGAAAATTCCACTTATTCCTTGAAGGAGAAATCCACTCTTGTGCCTATTTGAAAGGTATCTCTTAAGAGATACCTTGAAGGGGAAATAAATTATTTTTCATGTTTTAAAGGTATCACCTAAGAGATACCTTGAAGGTATTACAAAATCTTTCAAAATATCACCCAATAGTGCCTTCCCAATAAAGGAAAATTGCACTTGTTCCTTGAAGGAGAAATCCACTTTTGTCCCTATTTGAAATGTATCCCCTATGAGATTCCTTGAAAGGGAAATAAAATAATTTTCATGTTTTAAAGGTATCTCCTAAGAGATAACTTGAAGGTATTATAATTTTTTTTGAAATATCACTCAATAGTACCTTCCATGCAAAGGAAAATTCCACTTGTTCCTTGCATAAGAAATCCACTCTTGTGCCTACTTTAAAGGTATATCCTAGGAGATAACTTGAAGGATAAATCCACTCTTTTGCATGTTTGAAATATATATCCTAATATATACCTTAAGTTATTACAAAGGCCTTCAAAATATCAACCAGTAGTGTCTTCCATGAAAATTCTACTTGTTTCTTGAAAGAGAAATCCACTATTGTGCCTATTTGAAAGGTATCTCCTATGAGATATATTGAAGGGGAAATCCAATATTGTGCATGTTTAAAAGGTATTTATTAGGATATACCTAAAAATATCACCTAGTAATGCCTTCATGTAAAGGAAAATTGCACTTATTCTTTGAAGGAAAAATCCATTTTTGTCCCTGTTTGAAATGTATCTCCTAGGAAATACCTTAAAGGGAAAATCCACTATTGTGCATGTTTGAAAGGTATATCCTAAAAGATACCTTGAAGGTATTAAAATAATTTTAAAATATCACTCAGTAGTGCCTTTCATGCAAAGGAAAATTTCACTTGTTTCTTGTAGGAGAAATCCACTCTTTGCCTATTTGAAAGGTACCTTGTAAGAGATACCTTGAAGGGGAAATCCTCCCCCTAAGTATGCCACAAGAAAATCCTACACTTCAGCCCCTACCCAAGTGAAGGAAAAAGTGTCAAATACTAAGAAGGAAACCAAGGGGCCTTACAAGGACAATATTTTGGTAACTAATTTCACATATGACATATTTGATCCAAAGTTAGCCCAAAATCCCAAGAATCTAAGAGAGGGCACCCATGTCCAAATGCTTGAAATGATCAGTAGGAAAGAGTATAACTCATTCAGATGTAGAATATGAGATTGTAAACTAGCATATCACATGGTTCCATATGTACACCCATGCCCTGAGGTCATTACTCTTTATGTAGAGAGTTACGATGTTAGTGCCAACATGATCATTAAAAATGCCCATATAAAGGTTAAGATCAGTGTAGACAACATTAAGGAAATGCTTCAGCTCCCATATAATCTCAAGGCCACTATCTATAGCACTGAGAGCCTCTAGAGCATTATGGATTCTTTAAGAGACAATGTATGCTTCCTCAAATCTCTCCTTAAGGAAGAGGTCATAGAGATGCCTCCACTACCCATGTCACAAAGTGGTGATGTTTGTGTCATCAAAAATCTTTACATAATATCTCTTGCATGCTCATTGAATTAATCAAACTCTAAGAGTCAAGGGATCTAGTGGGCAATGCAAGGATTATCTGGAAATAAGCAATAAAGTAGGGTTTTAAAAGGAAGTTGTCAGATCTAGGACTCAAATACAGGGACCTAGTCATTAAATATGACCAAAGGGATACTAAACCAATGTAAAATGTAAAATTTTATTCTCTATGGAAATGACCCTTTCTCATCATCAGTGATCACGGAGGAAATGCTTTTAAACTAGAAGATTTAGAGGGAAATGCCTTAGATATCCTCATTAACAAGATCAACTTGAAGCATTTCATTTGACTTCATACCATCCTCTATACATATTAGATAGTTTATTTTCTTCTTTGTTGTGTTTCCCCTCCTTATCATTATTTTCCCCCTTATTTTCCTTTCTTTGTTTTTCTTTTATAAATAAGTGTCATTGACACAAGTGATGGTTGGGATCACCATGAATCTTCTCTCGAATCTCTCCACATTTTCAAAACACTCTCTAAAATATGGTTATCTACCCTCTTCCCCTATCATTAATGTCAAGATGATATGATATGTGTATTTATCCATAAATATCATCATAAATATTCTAAGGTAATGCTTCAAGCATGTGTGCCACTCTTATCATTTATGGTGGCACTCATATTTAAATTCTCCATGATGAGATACCTAGTGGAACCAATGTATAAATCCACCCCTTCCCACCTGGAAGAAATCACTTTCCATTTTTGTGTTTGAAGTGAGCATCAAATAATTGAAATAATCAAAAGGTGGCCTCAAAACTAAAGGAAATTATCAAAATCATCAACCAAGTTTTCCCAAAAAAGGTAGATAATTATCTATAGAGTCAATCTTCATCCTCTTGGGAAATGAAAGATTCTATGTCCTCTTCAAGAATTGGGAAGAACCCATCAAATTAGAGAGATCACAACTCAATTAGTAGAGGAGCCCCTCCTCCTACATACACCATGAGAAAATCATATGCTTTGGCCCCTACCCAAGAAAAATGGAAAGTCCCTAATACCTTATTGGCCATGAAAAGACCCTAAAAACATTAATATTTGGTGATTTACTAAAAAAATGAGATTTTTGATCCATATTTGGACTACAACCCTAAAAATATAAGGGAGGGTGCTCATCCTCAAAAGCTTGATAAAATTAGTAGGAAGGAGTATCCCTCCTTCACTTGCAAAATTTGGGACTACAACTTAGCACAACACATGGTGCCCTATGTGCATCCTTGCCCTAAGATCATCACCCTCTACATCAAAAATTATATTTCTTAGATTAATACAATCATAGGAAATACCTGTATTAGGGTTAGGATTGATGTAGATAATATCATAGCAATTCTCCAACTCCCAAATGATCCCAATGTTATCATCTATAGCATTAAGAGCCTCCAAAATGTCTAAGAATCCAAATTGGAAGATAGGACATGTTTCCTCAGATCCATTTTGAATAAAATATAATATAGGTTCCTTCCATGCCCTTGCACCTATTGATTTCCCTACATAATAGGTACAAGATATCTTATCCATGCTAGTGTTCATCTTGGGCATGGATGCTAATGCCAACATTAAAGAATTATAGTTGGGAGTGATCTTTCTCATGACCATGGTAGAGAATGTGTAAATTTTTTAGATAGATTTCATCGAAGCCATTTCCTCCACCATGAGAGAAGGGATGTAAATTTTCTTGGTAATAAGTACCTTCTAGTATCCATCATACCTCATGCACTTAATATTTTACCATCACTCCAAGTTATTCTCCAAATATATTCAACTAAACATCATGGACACATGTTTTCCCCAACATCATCACCCTAGTTGCTATCTAAACCCATGCCCTATCAATCACGATAGACTACTATGATTTCTTAGAGTAGTGTATGGCTTCAGTTCTTATGAATCTCAGTGGGAAAGATGTCATCCCTTAGATAACAAATGAATAGAAATCATGACTCAAAGGTAGCAAGGTCCTAGTTGGTTGGTTTTAGGGGGACCATTTCCCATTCATCTAATCACATGGGTTTATGGGGGAACCTTTCTGACTTCCCCATATGCTAACTGATAGGACCCTAACCCTTGATTTAACATGATATCTCGATAACATGGACTCCCTCTATGGGGTAGGGAAGAAGAAAAAGGGGTTATATGACATTATTTTTTCAAGGGATGGCATCATGGTGAAAAAAAGGCACTATGAACATTTCCTCATAGCTAAGATGGTAGAATTAAGCTTGGACCTAATATATGACTGGTGGGATTATGACCCAATGGGATATATAATAGGATTAAAGCCCACTAGTGCACTTGAGAATTAAACTCAACCATATCTAGAGTAAAGGAGGTCACCCATGGAATATCTCCCTCAAAATTATGTAGACCTAGCCCTGATCTCTCAAGATGTCCCCAAGCCATGGGATTATTTTTATGATAAGGTCTAATATTTCAACCCCACAAATAAGATATCTATGATGATGAATCAATGGCTAAACACCTTGAGATGGAGTGAATACAATAAGTTTGCTTCCTAAAATATAGATATGAGCTTGAATAGCCACATGTTGCTTTGTATGAAGATGTCCCAAAAAATAAATTTGAAGAGATATGGGATGAGACCCACCTGAATGAGAATGAATATATCATGGAAGGGGAGTCCACATCATAGATTGAATTGTTTGGGAATGATAAAGAGGAAGATACCCTAGAAGAAGAGATAAGGAACACTTCTCTAAGAAAAGAAGTAGAAGCCATGGTGGCCCAACCCCCATTGACATGGCCATCATCCTTTCCCCTATTGCATGGGCTTGCAATAGAAATACGTACCCCATAGGAACCTTATGACTGAGTCTTCTTAGCTCAAGTAGACTGAGGTACCAGTTTCTAACCCACTAATGAACCTTCCATAGAAGAAGACCTAATTTTTTTGTCCTCTCCTTTCTACCTCCACCTCCTTCATTGCTTCCTTATTCCCTTCCAAAGCTATATCATAAGTTATGGTGATAGTTACTACCCAATAAAGCACTCTAGCTATGCCCATCACCCTTTATTTAGCCTTGATATCCCCACTATAGGTTATGGTAATTATCACTACCTAACCTAATAATTTATAAGCCCCAATCTTCTCCTCATCCCCTCATCCCACTATCAGATCTTACACATGGTCTTCTACCTTTCCCATCTCTTCACTCATGCCTTTTCTCACTCTCCCACCATCATTATCCACCTCATTCTCGCTCATCACATAGTCACCATTCTCCCCACCCCATAGGCTCCCACCATTTTCACCTTAATCCCTCACTATTCATTCACTCACTCCCATAGGAGTAGGGTATATTGCTTCATAGTAATAGCTAACCATCCATTCACACTACCTTAAGGAACCCCTTTCATGGGTGAAATCATATAAGCACTTGATTAACTTTAGTAATATATGGATGTAGTGAGAAAAAACCATGTGGCCTAGATGGAAAAGAAGAGGGGAAAATGGGCTAAATTTGAAGCCCAACCTCACATAAAATCATTTTATGACCCTAGATAATAATCCCTCCTAGTCACCCATCTGACCCCTTGGGTAACTCAGCCCCAAGAACAGATACAGCTAGGGGATTACACCATCCAAACCATTGGGATTAACCTTAGACAAGCTCAGCTCACTAATAAGGTCAAGATTATGGAGGAAACATAGAGGTTAGTAACTATAGACTAGTTAAGGTAGCCCATTAATTAAATAAAATCAATAAGGAGCTTGTCAAGGTCAAAGCCATAGTTGGATGACTCAAGGCTAAAGCTAAAGCCAAAGATATTGACCTTAAATAGGAAAGAACTAACCTCAAAATTCAAGTTATAATGTAAATATTATATGTTGAGGTTGATAAGCAAATGACTACTGAGACTAGACTATAAGAGGTCAAGGTAGAATTGGCTATAGTTAATGAGAATCTCCCTGATGTAGAGTGGGCACTCCAACTACTCCAGAACTCAACACAATAAGACTCCTTTATCAAGGACTAAGAGACTGAGAGACTAAATAATGACCTCAACACTCACCTTTAGGGCACAAAAATCCTTCCCCTACTCCAAAAACTATATAGGTCTTACTAAGAACAAATCAAGGTCATGACAATAATCCTAAAAGTGATGCTTGTTTTCATCACAGACATGCAAAATTTGATGACCTAGGTGAGCTCATATATAAACAAAGTGATCACCTTCATCACTCCCAAGGTATCAAACTCACAAATCCTATTCCAGAAGGTGTGGTTGATTGAAGGTAGGTGGTGGCAAAGGTGAATGAGTTCCTAAGCTACAATAAGGCAAAAAAAAATTTAAGGCATTTCTCAATGCCTTAGAATAAGTGATCCAACAAAGAAAGGGATTCATAGAAAAAATGGTCCATTTGGGGATCCCCTCTTATTTAAACAACAATAGAATTATCCTTAAGGATCAATTCAAGGCACTGATCAAAAAAATGTTGAATGACTAGTCCTTTTTCACAACCCTCAATCAAACACCCAACATTTCCAAAGTGGAGAAGATTTTTCACCCACTCGCCCAATTAGAGTTTTAGACATTGATTTTGGTTGAAATATTTTGGAACATCTCTTTTAAGGAGATATTTGAATTGGATAGAACCTTCAAGACTCTCAATAAAAGGACCTAGTTGAAGGAGGAAGAATGGGTGTGTAGAAACCCCTGTTTCCCCTGAATTCTGGAATTGTATATTTTTTAACTATTTTTGTGTATTTTGATTTTTTTGGTGTTTTTGCATGAAATAAAAAAGGTGAAATTTTGCAAGATAAATTAAAATAAATAAATATTGAAGCAGTAAACTCTTCTTCTGGCTAGACTATATTATGATTATCCTTCCCAGATGATTACAATAACATTTCTATATCATGCATATAAAATAATATCAAATATTGTTAAAAACCTGATTTTTTCTAGCAAACCCTAGATTTGGTATAGCCAGTATGGCTGCAATAAATACCCCATTCTCTATGCTTTTGAAGGTACAAAAAGATGATAAAAGTGTAGGCGCTCAAAAGGGTATCATCAGTTTTTCCAAAAAGAAGGTGTTTTGCCCCAGGAGAGAGAAAATGCCCCTACTGTAACTGTATAGCCTGGTACAGTACCATATGGATTTCATACAGTGGTAAAAAATAGTATGACATGGTACGGCTATACTCTAGAACCCTATAAAATTGTGCCATAACTAATAATCTTATTCTAGATCAAACCTTGATGAAATAAATACCTGTGAACCTCTGTGTGAAGTTATCTCTCAACCCAGCAATAGATCAGTTGATATCTCACAACCTCTAAGTTGCACACGCTAAATATTACATGTTCTTCAATGCAAATAGAATACTAAAAACCCTTGGCTCAGTCTTCTCAAAGAAACACTTAGCAAAAATTTGTCTTCAACATGAATATGGTGCTTCTCCCAATAAGAAACCCTTATATCCTCAAAAAAGTGTGCTTGCCCTAATTAAGTTTTTACAATTAAAAATTAGGGTTTCCTTTTTATTTTAATTTTCCAAGGTCTAAGACACAATTTTAATTATAAAATATAATTAAAATGGCCCCCTTCATAATGAGCGCCCCCTTGACCCAAAACGCCTAAGTCATAATTACGCTAAATAATTAATATTTAATTAAATCAATTAAATATAAATATCTCCCTCGATACATGTTTGATTTTTGATCCTTCTGAAGCTAGTGAACAAGGGAGTGATTCCACACATGATTATACCAAAATAAGGGTGCTCCGCTGCATGTCAAATATCCCTAAAAAATAGGAGCTCAGGTAAATATGTTTGAAAGAGCTCAAACAAAAGCCAACTAGAAAAATTCTGCTAGTCAAAGCCAAGCAAAGCTCCATCATGACTCTCTATCCATGTTATCAGCCTACAAGGGTCACATAATAGGCTAATCATTAGCTCTGAGAGATGTCAACTTGAAAGGGGACATGACAGTCTGCCCCTCTTGAAATTGCTTGTCCCCAAGCAATGGCTGAACAATAAACCAATCAATCCACCTGGATCCCAAATGTAGTCATGATCTATACTGCTGTCCATCAATGGAAGCTCCTACAATATCCTCTGAAATATAACCAAGAGGAATCCATAATCAAACTAGAGAATACAAGTCAACCAAACTCTAAAATCACAACTGCCATAGTCAAGAACCCATGAGAAACCAACTCTCAAAATATAAGAACCCAAGTAGAGTAGACATTCCAAACTACCAACACCATAAATACCATATACAGATTCCACCATGTTATGCAGAAGGCACACTCCAACTTTGCAACAACTTTCAAATGGAACTATGCCAAGTGCAGAGAATCCACACACTGTACCTCTACTATAATCAACATATATCTGTAGATCACCAGCGACAGTCTCATCACCCAAACTCCTATGCATCACTGATAATGAAGAGACATCACATGTTAGATAGCAATAACACAAACCAAATTTGCTTGCCATCAACTCCTGCTCTAAGTCATGCACCAACAAGTTATCAACCCCAACACCTATCACCATGCCATGTCTATCACAACTCTCATCCCATGCCGTCAAATCGTGCCATAACTGATGACAAGCACTTATAGTATAATGTCGATAAAATGCACCACTCTCAATCAGTGGCTCAGACTGCAATCTAGAAAAAACTAACTATAACTGATCACTAACCAAGCCCGAACCAACTACTACCTCCGAAGACACCTCCAAAGGAGTAGTATCACAAATAGGAACCAAACTAACTGGTGGCTCACCAACATCACAACTAATTCCTGATACAACCTCACTAGTCCCTGTGCCATTAGTAGTAGAGATCATCACCATATCAGGCTGACTACCATGCTCAACTACAGCACCCAACTTAACTAAACTTAACTTTAGTGGAAATGAACCAGATAAGCCAATACTAGCATCGAGGATAGATATATGCTCATCCCCACTGACTCTAATGATCTCGACTATGGACATCCTTGGGTCACCAGATACCACACCCTGTGACTGTATAGACTCTAGTAAAGATTGAAGTCACTCTAACTCCATGGTCACCTTAGCCAAATGAAACTGTGACTCCTCGAAAGCCAACTGTGTACCCTTAAGAATCTCAAAAGTCACCTCGAGCTATTGAGTAAGCTCACTCACCTTATCTTCCTTGAGCAATAATGCATCATATATTATACTGCCCCACTCCCTAAGATAATCTCTATTGGCTACCAACCGCATATAATCCTATCTCAGAATCCAGATAGCCTCCCATAAAGAGTGGATCTCTGTCAAGGAAAAATAATTGCCTCTCTGCTCATCACTAGTAGGAAAACCCCACCCATAAACTGCTAATAACTAACAAGCAGCATCAAAATGCTCGCAAGTGATAGCAATGTCTCACTCACTAACTCTCAACTGACTAGACACATGACTGTGCTGGCTGGTCAAACTCCTATACTCTACCCCTAGCAAACTATCCAAAGGAGTAACCTCAGAATAGCTATCATCTATAATACTGCCATCCAAATTTGGTAAACCAACTTTTGAACTCGTATCATCAAATGGAGTGACTGAAACATCCACATAAACCTTCGTATCAAAGGAACCCACTAGAGAGACTAAGTCCTCAACATTGTCCACAACATCCTCCTAGGTGTCATCTACAATAATCAAATCCTAGGACTCTTCTATAGACTTTGTCATATTTGAGAGATCATCAACCCATTCCAACATGAATGGTTCACTAGATACTTGAACAATGCCCAACACAAGTGTATGAAAACTAATTCCAGCATCAGACAAGCTACTGGCATGGATGAGAACTACACCTGTTAAACTACTAATCGAGTCCATGATAGTGCAACAAATACTACTACCAAAGAATGATAGATATCTTTGGTCAAAATAATCCCAAGTACCAAGATAAGGATCCCAACATCCAATCCATGAATGGAAATCAACTGGTAACTCAAGTAAACTCCTCACCTGAGTAATGTGAACAATACCAACTGACTTCATGCACCTGTCTCTAGTACCCACTACAATCTTTGAATCCAGAGTGTGAATGCTAGACATACTCATATCATCATCAATATGTGACCTGAATTTAAAATAAAGCTAAGTCCCTACCACATGCACTAACTCCTGAACTAAACTCACCTTAAGACAAAGGTCATCCACATGTCTCTCAAAATCCTAGAGAGCCAACTTCATTGCCTCCATGCGCTCCTTAATTTGATGTAAGTCGTCACAAGAAGACACTGGTGTGACTCCTTTCTGTCTCTCCATGTTGGAGAGATTGATCTTTCTTTTTATGTTTTAAAGATGTTGTCTCACCTTGACAACCACTAATCTAGCCTCCTTGGCCCTTTGTGACCACATATCACATAGATTTTGTGTCCTTTCCACATCCTTCCAAGTCTGATATAAAAAATTAGAATGCTCCTGACTTGTCTTTATCCCATAAAATCCATTTTTTTCACCCAATTCTTGGGTACCATTTATAGATGATTCCAAGGTATCATCATTCTCATGTTGTAGAAGTATTTCCTCATGCTGAGGTGAAGAACTGTGGTTGCTATCATCAGCAGACGTGTCATATCCTTTAAGCTTTACAAGTGCATTTTTATTTGACTCTTCATGCCCAACACTTACACTTTGTGAACCAACACTTGTAGACTCATATTCACAAATTCTCTCATGTGTAAGAGTAGTTATCTCATAAGAATGAGGAAGAACATCATTGTCCATTCTTGACAAAGCATGAGTTATTCCATCTTCCTTCACCACCATTTGCACTTGCAAATCTTTCCAAACCAAAGGCTTTTTTTCTAAGTGTCCTTGAATACCATAGTCTAATTTTTCATGATGTGAAGGTGAAGTAGCACTATGACCATCCGAAGAATTCATACCATTATTACCCATATCATTAGCATGCTCTATGCTGGCCTCTAATGTAGAAGTCTCAAGTGAAGCTTCTTGCAAAGATGATATAGACAACTCATTCCCCATGGCTGCCCTATGTGTGTCTACAAAAAACTCCTCATGCTCCTCTCCTTCTATCACTTCATTAGCCTCTTGCCTCACAAAAGTAGGCCTACTAGGCCTATCTGCTATCTGGGAGCAGTCCTAAGTGCTCTCCATGATCCTGCATCACGATGTGGTGACGGTTTCCTCAGAGTACCCAATCTCTGCAGTGTTTCAGCCAATTGTTGTAACACTTCATTAAACTACCTTTGCCCTGCTCATAGATCTCTAAGAGCAAGTAAAACTTTTGCATTGTTTTGATCCCTAGGATTATGAGTAATACTAGCCCTGTTAGACATGTTTAATGGATGCTCGCTCAAACCCTGTTGCCTGTCAACCAAGGCTCTCCTACAAGTATAATACCTGGGTGGCCCAAACTCTTGTTGCTGCATAAGATTTCTAAACCCTCAGGATGGTAGGATTTAGCTCTGATACCACTGTAGAAACCCCTATTTCCCCTAAATTTTGGAACTGTATATTTTTTTACTATTTTTATGTATTTTGATTTTTTGGGTGTTTTTGCATGAAATAAAAAAGGTGCGATTTTGCAAGATAAATTCAAATAAATAAATAAATAAATATTGAAGAAGTAAACTCTTTTTCTGGCTAAACTATATTATGGTTATCCTTCCCAGATGATTACAATATCATTTCTATATCATGCATATAAAATATTGTTAAAAACTTGATTTTTTCTAGCAAACCCTAGATCTGGTACAGCCAGTATGGCTGCAATAAATACCCCATTCTCTATGCTTTTAAAGGTACAAAAAGATGATAAAAGTGTAGGTGCTCAAAATGATATCATCAGTTTTTCCAAAAAGGTGTTTTACCCTAAGAAGGAGAAAATGCCCCTGGTGTAACTATATGGCCTAGTACAGTACCATACAAATTCCATATGATGGGAAAAAAATAGTACAACATGGTATAGCTATACTCCAAAACCCTAGAAAATTGTGCCATAACTAATAATCTTGTTCTGGATCAAACCCTGATGAAATAAATACCTGTGAACCTCTGTGATAACCTCTGTGTGAAGTTATTTCTCAACCCAACAATAAATCAGTTAATATCTCACAACCTCTGAATTGCACACATTGAATATTGCATGTTCTTCAATGCAAATAGAATACTAGAAACCCTTGGCTTAGTCTTCTTAGAAAAAACACTTAGCAAAAATTTGTCTTCAACATGAATATGGCACTTCTCCCAATAAGAAACCCTTATATCCTCAAAAAAATGTGCTTGCCCTAATTAGGGTTTTACAATTAAAAATTAGGGGTTCTTTTTTTCTTTTAATTTTCCAAAGTCTAAGACACAATTTTAATTATAAAATATAATTAAAATGGCCCCCTTCATAATGAGTACCCCCTTGGCCCAAAATGCCTAAGTCATAATTACACCAAATAATTAATATTTAATTAAATCAATTAAATATTAATATCTCCCTCGATACATGTCTGATTCTCAATCCGTCTGAAGCTAGCAAACAAGGGAGTGATTCCACACATGACTATACCAAAATAGGGGTGCTCTGTTGCATGTCAAATATCCCTAAAAAATAGGAGCTCAGGAAAATGTGTCTGAAAGAGCCCAAACGAAAGCCAATTGGAAAAATTCTGCTAGTCGAAGCCAAGCAAAGCTCCATCATGACTCTCTATCCATGCTATCAGCCTACGAGGGTCGCATAATAGGCTAATCATCAGCTCTGATAGATGTCAACTGGAAAGGGGACATGACAGGGTGACCTTATGAGCAACCTTACAAAAGTTGTAAATATCAATCTTCCTTCTATTTTTGAATATTTTTGCCTCAACTAGTCTAAGCTCTAGAGTTTTTTGGGTGCTTCCTTCCATATGTGGACTCCTTTATGAGTCACTAGGAACTATGGATGATAAATCCACAATTGACAATTTTGGAGTAGTTCAAGTTACAACCTTGAATTCAATCGACAGTAAGTAGTTCTTTAGCACCTCTCAACATTTCCCCCCTTTTGGCCCATTTTCCATCTTTGAGCCCCTTTACCCATTTTTATCTGTATAAAGTACCATCCTCTTCCCATTATCTCCATTCCCATTTTTCATTCACGCTTCAGAATAGAATTTTCCTAAAAACTTCATCTAATTACTACCCACAAGGAAATAGATTGGCAAATTCTATAAATAATAACTTGATCAAACTGATGAAGAGAATGGGAAATGACAAGTATAAATAATGACACTTGCATGTGAGAAATTCCACACCTACATAAATTTTTAGTTTTACTTCAACTAGTCTTATTGTCAAAATGTTTTATGGACACCCCCGTGAGTCATTAAGAACTATGGATCAAAAAACCACATTTATTATTTTGGATAAATTCATTTCTAGATTCAAACTTGTTATGAAGTTAGAAATTCTATATCACCTTATAGTGGCCCCCCTTTTGGACACTTTTTTATTTGAGCTCAGTTTCAAATTTTTTCCAAGTCCCAACCATCATCCAATTTTGATGTGTGGTAGCCCAATGATCATCTAGCTCAAATAGACTTCTATCTCACTCTAGAGAAGTGTCAGTTCGACATGTGCCAGCACCACACATGTTCTCACTAAGGAGTCGCTAGTCCCTCTAGATAAACACAACTTGATGTGTGTCATATTTGTGTTTGCCTAGAAGTAGCGTTAGGTTATTAGAGCTTAAAAGAGTGCCATTTGATGAAGGTGTGGGCCCCTCCTCACAAGAAAACATTTTAAAACACTTTAATCTTATCTTAAAGTATAAACTGATGATTTTTAGGAGGATCAAGGCTATTAGATACAACATAGTAGGGACATCTCTAGAAGACAACATGTGGTATCATCTTGGGATCATTGCCTATATATTGTAGATTTTTCCCATTTAAAAGGGGTTGGATATCATTTTTGTGAGTTATCATATTTTTATTCACCATTTTAATAGACTAAAAATAGTAGAAGTTATAAATTTTTATATTGTAAATCTCATGAGTGCAAAAGGATGCTTTATATGTTCCCCCTTGTGGCCTTTTATATTTAGTCTCCATCTACAATGAAGAGGATGTGATGTTTTATGTTATTTGAAGTGTAAAATTGTCTATATCAATTATTTCTTTGTTTTTTATTCTATAGTATTGGAAATCCACTTTTGTACATGTTTTAAAGGTATCTCTTAAGCGATACCTTGAAATTATTACAACGGCCTTTAAAATATCACCTAGTAGTGCCTTCTGTGTAAAGGAAAATTCCACTTATTCTTTGAAGGAAAAATCCACTATTGCACCTTTTTGAAAGGTATCTCCTAGGAGATACCTTGAAGGTGAAATCCACTTTGGCATGTTTGGAAGGCATATCCTAAGAGACACTTTTAAGGTATTACATGGCCTTACAAAACGTAACATAATAGTGCCTTCCATGTAAAGGAAAGTTCCACTTGTTTTGTCAAGTAAAAATACACAAAATGGACTTTAGACTAAACAAATTAGGCTAAATTTTAATCATGATTTGGCCAACCAAAAGCTAATAAAATATCAATTTAACATTGAATCAAAAAGACCCTAATCATTTTAATTTCCAAATAAAATTCCATTAAACCTACAATATAGAAACACAAGCAACATTGGAATTTATAAAACCATGATCATTTGGGAACAATGTACAACCAAAATAGGTGTGAATGATCTCCAAATTAGAAAATGTCCCTTGGTAGTGAGAGAGATTGGTTCCTATAGATAATAAGAAATATTAAAGTTAGGGCTCGAGAACATAGATTAATGTTGTCAACATGATAAAATGACCATGGCACAAAAATAGTCTAATGAAATCAATGTCTCAGGGAAATTGTCTTAGGTGAATTATTTCATAGGCCAAAGTGGCAATGACAAATAGCCTGAAGGGTCTTTATAAAATATTTGAAGGGTAGTTCTCATTAGGGAAAGGTTGAGAGAAAAATTTCCAAAGGGAAAAGGGCCATTCCAAAAATGTTGAAGGGTACTTTCAAAAATACTAAAGGATACTTTAAAAAATCTTGAAGGGTACTTTAAAAAATCCCAAAGGGTAATTTTAAAAGGCCTAAAAAGGAATTTTGATCAGGGAAAGGGAACCGAAGGGCCTTTTAATTTTCAACCATATTTATTTGTTTTTTCCCTTCCCCTTGATATTTCCTTTTACAAATAAGTTCCATTAACACAAGTAGCAACCTATTCATCATACATCCTTTCCCCTAGTTTTATTAAATCCCTAAAAACATTCTTTTAAGGATGGCTATCTAGACACCTTACCTAAAATGAATATCATACACTCCATCATGCACAAATTCCCATGATGATCATTGTAAATCTCTAGCATATGGATCTCTAGGATTATGTGCTACCACCATTATTTATGAGGGTGTCTCTTTCAAAAAAAATTGCATGATGAACACACCTAAAAGTGGTAATAGTGCATAAATATCCCTTTTTTCCTTTCAAGCCAAATACTTGACACTTTATGATTTTTGAGCAAGCATTGAGTAATTAGGAAGGAAAGAAAGAGATTTTATAGGATGAATGGGGTATTAACCATCAATATAGTTTAGCAAGAAGAAGTAGAAAAGGGTCATTGAAGCATATACAAATATGGAGGCCTATATGTCCTCATCTTGTAGTGGAAATTATCCCTCAAAGTTGAGAACCTATAGTTTAGGTAGTGAAGGAGATCCTACCTTTAAGCACATAATGGACAAAGCCTATGCTTTAGCCCTTACTCAAGAGAAGGAAACGGTGACATAAACTAGACTGGTGTCTAGGGGACCCTATAGAGATGAATCTTTGGTAACTGATTTCATGGATAATATATTCAACCCAAAATTAGACTAAAACCCCAAGAATTTGAGAGAGGGAACTTATGTCCAAATGTTTGACAGGGTAGGAAAGAAAGATTATAACACTTTTAGATGCAGATTGTATGAAAGCATGTTTTTAATTTACATGGTGCCTCAAGTACACCTATACCCTAAGATTATTAATCTCTACCTAGGAAGATATAATAAAAACACTAGAGTGATCACTGGTAATACCCACTTAATGGAAAAAAAAAAGTGTAGATGATATCAAAGAGATGCTTTGGTTTCCTTATGACCCCAAAGCCATTATCTGTAGCATCAAAAGCCTCTAACTTGTCTACTATTCCTAGGTCAAGGATAAGGGAGGCTTCCTTTGGAATCTTCTCAACCATGAGGTCATTGAGATGCCTCCTTTACCCATGCCCTGGTTGACCTTTCCCATGTAGCATCTAAAAGACACTCTAACTATGATAGCTTTCATCCTAGGCATGGATAGATATGTCAATGTCTATGATTTTCAACTAGGGGTGCTCTTCCTATTGACATCAAAAGAAAAGGGCCAGGAATTTAGAATGGAATTTGTCAAATCCGTTAATTCCAACATGAGGAATGAACTAGAGAATTTATCAACAAAGAGTACCTTCTAGTACTCATCCTTCCTCATGCACCTGATCTTACACCAACATTACCATTTCTTTTCCAAGTATCTCTAGATTAACACCTTTGATATTGAGAATTTTCCCCAAGTATTGGTCCCCATCATAGTATGGACTAACATCCTATCAAAGACTAAGGACTACTATGATTTTTTTGAGTAGTTCATGGCTCTAGTTCTCATGGATCTCAACTGAATGGTTGACACTTCCAGGATGGTGAATTATCAATAGGCTTAGCTCTTAACCAACAAAGTTCCAACTAACTAGCTTTGGGGAGTCCACTTCTCTTTCATGTGAGTACATGGTTTCAAAGGAGAGCCCTTCTAGCTTCCTTATACATTGATATATAGAACCTTATCCATTGAGTTGGTTCACCAACTTGATGTGATAGTCTTTATCTATGAGGATGGAAGAATAAAAATGGTGTATATGATGTTTCCTTCTCAAGGGATGGCATCACAATGCAAAAAAGGCATCAAGGGTGCCTCCTCATGGCCAAGTTAATGGAACTTGGCCTTGATTTTATAGATTACCAATGGGACTATGATCTAAAAGGATACATAGCCAAATTGAAGACTATCAATGCTCCCAAGCATCAAGCTCACCCCCACTTGGAGCAAAGGAATTTTCCCATAGAGGACATCCCCCAAAATTATGTGGACCTAGTTTAGATGTCAAAAGATGTCCTTAAACTATGGGAGTCTTTTTATGACAAGGTTCAAAAATACAACTTAAACCAAAATTTATCAAAGAGAATGAAATGCTTGATTGCCTAATTAAGTTAGATTATAGAGAAGAAAGCTACCTTCATCAAATATAGGTTTGAAACTGACAAGCCATCCAAGGGCTTGTATGATGATGATGAAGATGAGAAGTTTGAGAAGCTATAGGATGAGTTTTACCCAAAAGAGCTTAGGTCTGAGGAAGAATATACTCCTAAGGTTGAGATAGGGGAGATAAATAAGAAGAAGAAGAATAAGAAGAAGAAGAAGAAGAAGAAGAAGAAGAAGAAAACACTCTTATAGAGGAAACATGGGACATATCCCCCAAGAAAGTAGAGGTAATGGCCACCAGGATCCTTCAACATAGATGACTCATATGTCTTCAAATCCCTTGGCCCCATAACAATAGTAAGATCCCTTTGATCACCTCATGGTTGGGTCATCCCAAGTCATGTACATCAAGGCACCCATTTCTAGCCCTCTACCAACTTCCCCTTAGAAGAAGATTCACTTCACAAATCCCTTATTTTCTACCTCTATGTATTTTTCCACTACCTCTTCCCCCTTTATATTTTTATAATAGGTTGTGGCATCATCTACTACCCATCCAAACACTATAGATCCCCTTGTCACTTCATTGTCTACCATAGTGGCCCCATTATAAGTTGTATTACCTTTTGCTACTCAACATGGTACCACTTGGGCCCTAGTATCATCCTCATCTAGTCAACCTATCATTAGCGCCAAACCCTTCTCTTCTTATATCCTATCTCCTCCCACATCCCTTTCTCCACTCCCCCACCTTCATCTTCTACCTCATCCCCTTAGTGATGAAATCCCCATTCACCCCATCCCATGGACTCCCATCTTTCTCCCCTTTAACCCTTCACTTTTGTTCACTCACCTCCACAAGTATAGGGCCCACTACTTCATAGTAGAAATTAGCTATCCTATATATGCTTCCATAAGGGACCCCCTTTATGAGAGATATAATTCAAGTACCAAACCAATTCCAGTAGTAGGTGGATGCAACAAGGGTAGCCTAAAAGCCCTAAATGCAAAAGAAAAGGGGAAAACAAGCTAAGGATTATGCCCAGGATCACATGTGGTCATTTTATGACCTAATACACCAATATCTTAAGTTCTCTCACTTGAATTCCCAAGTAGTGAATCCCCTTGAATAGATTCAACCAAGGGACTATGCTACCCAAGTTATTGGCCTTAACCTTAGTCAAGCTTATCCCATTGATAGAGTCAAACTTATGGAGGAGACATAAAATTCCATGATAATAGACTATGTTAAGGTGGCCCATCAACTAGAGAAGACTAAGTTAGATCTCTCAAAATGAAAAGCTATGGTTAACCACCTCAATATTGAGGCTAAGGCTAAAGATACTGACCTCAGCAAGGCACAACTAGAGTTATAGGTTAGTATCTTGAATGAAATATTTTAAGTGAAAGTTGATTTGCATAGAGCCATCATGACCAAGTTACAAAAGTAGGAGATGGATTTGGATGAGATCCACTAGAAGCTCCATGACACAAATTAGTCATATCAACTATTGTAGAACTAGACATAGTATAACTCCTTGATTAAGGACTAGGAGATTGAAAAGTTGAAAAATGACCTCGTAGCTCACCCCTAGGCCACCAAGATCTTTCCCATAGTCTAGAAACTATACAGATCCTATAGGGAATAGATCAAATCCACGGTGTCAAACCTAAAGACAAAACTAACCTTCATCATAGATGCATTGAAGTTATCCTCTCAGGTGAACACATCTATTGATTAGATAATTGTTTTTATCTCCTTGAGGGTCCTAGAGTCACAGAGCTTTTTTCAAAATATCAATAATGCTTCTCCTAAAACATTAATTGTAGAAAGTGTAATCGATTGAAGGTAAGTAGTGGTAAAGGTAAATGTGTTTTTAAGATATAATAGGGCAAAAAATAAGTGTAAGGAATTGCTTAATGCCTTGGATCAAGATACCTAAGAAAGGTAGGTACATATAGAATAATTGGTCTAGTTGGGACTCCCTTCCCCTTTGTCAATAAATAATAGTTTATTCCTTAAGAATTATTTCAAGGCACTACTTAAGCAAAAGTAGGATGACCATACCATATTTTTGGCTCTCAGTCAAATGCTTGATGCCCCTAAGGTGGAAAAAAATATTGCACCCACTCACCCAGTTGGAGTTCCAAACAATGATGATGGTTGAGGTCTAGATGATAGATATGGATAGAGACTTTGAGGATCTCAACGAAAAGATCCACCAAAATAGGAGGATTGGGTGCCCTTGCAAGCAACCCTTCAAAAGTTGTAGATTTATACACCTTCCTCTCTTTTGTAATTTTATTTCATCTAGTCCAAGCACCAATGTTTTGGGTTCTCCCACATATAGGTGGATGCCCTTGTGAATCATCAGGAACTATAGATTAGAAAACCATATTTTTTCATTTTAGAGTAGTTCATTTCTTTCTTTGGGCTTGCTCAACATTGACATGGTTCCTTGGCACCTTCTGATGGATCCCCTTTTGGTGCTTATTATTTGAGCCCCCTTTCATAATTTTAACAAGGTCTTAAAATTCATATGCCTTTAACATATGGTATTTAGATGATTTACCTCACCAAAGAAGTCCCTAACTACTTTGAACAAGCACCTGCATGACATGTGTCATCTTTGTTCTTGCCTAAGAGTTGTGTTGGTTCATTAGTATTTAAATAAGTACCATTAGATGATAGTGTGGGCCCCCTTTTTGAGAAAAGCTTTTGAAACACTTTAGGCTTAGATTAAGGTGAAATCATTTGATTTTTGGAGGCCAAAACTATTGAGTGTAATATAAGTGGGATGTCTCTAGGAGCAGACACGTGGCACCAGCTCACTTCTCCTAAATGTAGTGGTCTTAAGAGAACAATGCAGTTGATCTAGAGGCTAATTATAATCATGAGCCTGAGACCTCCTTTTACTTGAAATGATGCCATCATGGTTATAGAGAGGGAATCTCTAGGTGTCTCTTCTTCTAGTGTTCACCTTGCCTATTTATTTAGAGCTCATTTCTTTTGTAAGGATGACTTGTGATCATTTTTGTTCTTCACATTCTCATTTTTATAGAAAGCCATTCTAATAGACTAGGATAATAGTAATTATAAATTTTCTATTCTTCAACCTTAGCAATCACAATTTCATCCCACATCTATAAAGCTTTCCATAGGAAACTGTTCATCGAGAGAAAGAGTTTTAGGCATCAATAGTATTGAATAGGAGATTACTTCACGGGTGACTTGAAGTATCTCCTAGGAGATACCTTAAATAAATTACAAACCTCAATAACTCTAGGCAAGTTCATACTCGAGGTATCCAATAGGAGATTCCTTTGGGGGCTTACTAATACCTTTATGAGTAACTTGAAGGTATCTCGTAAGAGATACTTTGAAGATATTAAAAGGACAATCAAGGGAAAAAAATTTAAATTGGATTGAGGTGGAAAAATCATTTTTCATAGGCGGACCTAACATTCCCTCTTGTAAGAAAAATTTACTCTTGTGAATGATTGAAAGGTATATCTTAGGAGATACCTTGAATGTACCTATTGATGGGAATTTTGACACATATAAGAAACATAATTCCCCTCATCTCTCTCCTTTGAAACAAATGTTTGTGGATTCCTTTACCCATCAAATTATATTAACTGGTGCACATAATTTATTTTTGATTTGGTTATACCTTATTAGTTAAGTGTGAGTTAATGTATATATTACAAAGATTGTATATGTATTTTATATTATAGTTTAGAATTAACA
Organism: Torreya grandis; assembly: GCA_037957365.1. Lineage (NCBI taxonomy): Eukaryota > Viridiplantae > Streptophyta > Pinopsida > Cupressales > Taxaceae > Torreya > Torreya grandis. The sequence continues at coordinate 4,606,415 of JARHVA010000330.1, forward strand.
TTTTTTCATATACATTTAATCACTACTCAAACACAAAAAAAAATCATGAACTGATGTAATATGCAACTAGCATTTGAAAAAACATCAATATTTAAATCATTTCAATTACTTTAAATAATTTCTTTGGGTGAAAAAAGAATTACCACACTTAAAAGGTAGAAGGTGGACTCACTTGAATAGAATTTGGAGAAAATATAAAATAAGGCCTCACTCTAAGAGAATTTAGATACAGTAAATTATAAAATACCAAAACTAAAATTAAATCCACATAAACATCTTCCATTTTATAGTGGAGAAAAATTCATCTCGCTGATTGGTATTTTGAATTGTTTAGTCTGCCAAAAATGCATCTGGATATATACTTGTTTAACACTACATCAAGAAAATATCTTCTCAAATTTAAATAATCCTTGTCTATGATAAGGATGACCTTAAATATTCCTTTCAATTATAATTGGAAGTATGGAATGGATAAGAAGGAATTCTCTATCGATCTACAATTGATTTCAATAAATTTACACCTAGTAAAATAGAGTTGATAAAAATTATTTTTTCTCCTTCTTGTGAAACATTTGGGTTTCATTTGAATAGCTATGATAACCTTCAAATGTATGGGTTGATAGATAGAGATAATTTTGTCATTAGAATACAAAACATGTTGAAATAAAAACATGAACAAGGGAAAATAACTTCTTCTACTTGCCACCATGCAAACATGTATTTAAGATACCCTATACACATGAGAGAAAAAACATTGAAGAAAACAAGACAAGCAAGGGAAACATATTTGTATGCAAATTTAAAAGAGGACATACAAGTAATCACACCATTGGAGAAAAATAAGATTGAACAAAAGGTTAGAACACTTTTATTGACACAAAGTTCTGATGAGACACATAGAGAATTCTCTACATGGTATATTTCCTCTAATAATTAAGCCTTGAACATTCTTGTAGGGCTCTATGAATTGGGGGATACAAATATCAAAATAATAAATCTCAACGAAAGAGGGGTGAATGATATAATTCATTCATTTGTAAAGTATAATGAGGTTCCAATGAAGGATGATTTGTCAATTCCTTTTGATCCAAGCAACCCTAATTGTTTTACTTAATCAAAGGAAGTCCTAAAAGGTATGATGGATAAAAAAACCATAAGGTTCAAAATGACATATGGCCAACACACAATTACAACATAATAGAGAATTCTTTCAGAGGAGGAATACAATTCACAATCATTGATAAATAAATGTTGTGTTAGAAGGGCAAGATTTTTGAAAACTTGTACTCCATTTTATTTTATGTGAAAATATGTAATCAATATAATGAAGCCAATGAAACAATTTATAAGGATTAATTTGTAGAAATATTTTTATATGCATGTGATCTTATCAAAATAAAAGGTTGGAATAATATTGAAATAAGGAAGAAAAAGATGGAACAAATACATGATCAAGATAAACTTGTTCACATAAATGAACTATTCAAAACAATAATTGTAGGAGAGAAAATGCCTTATTTTCATGGAACAACCCATTTGGGATTTTTTTGATAAGTTTTTTGATTTTTTTGAAAGTGGTACTTTACTTGGTTTAGATAAATAAGATTTAAATCTGATTGGTTCAATAGTACTTAGAAATTTTCAAGGGCTTTCAGACAAACAAAAAGTAAAACTAGTAGATTTATTGGAAAAATGGTCTATTTCCTTCTTGAAAACCCCTAGGTACAACAACATGGATAATTGGTGCAAAAAGGTAAAGATGGAAAGTAACATATTATCAAAAATTGTAGATTATTTCATCAACCATGATACGACACTTCCACTAGACTAAAAAATCACACCTAAAGAGGTAATGGAGAATTATAATTTTTTTATAAAAGGGTTTGATGATTTGTGTGTCTTGAATGAAGGTATTTCAAAAAAAAAAGGTTAGAAAGAATTATCTCAAAATTCATTAAGCATATTGAAAATTTATCTACATAATACTGGAGGTCAGCGTCCTAGGACATATACAAAAGATTCAGCTTCCATTACTAGCCCCCTTGTCTTAAGCCATCCAATTTATACATTTTTAGTGAAACATTCATTCTTGATCTAAACACCAATTTGATAATTATTAATATTCTAAATTTTATTGAAGTTTGTAAGGAAGAACATCTTCACCTATTTCTTTAGGCATTGATTGAAAAGGTTATTATTGGGGCCTTCAATGTATTCATCATTCACAAACTAGAACATTATCCTCCAATTCAGACATCTCTCAAGAATATGCATGTTGGTAATCTCATTTACACATAAGACATGGATGTCATAATATGGGGTCTAGATAGTTATGGATTTGATTGAACACATATTATAGGTATCAATTTTTTTCAAGATTTAGCTCATTTTTAGCTACAAGGTTTTTGCCTCCATTCATAAAAAAGTAGATTAGAGGATGGTTTTGACATATACAAAGATGTACCAACATTTCAAATGATTGGTTCACACAAAACAGGAAGGCCATTCAAAAATTAACTAGATACCATCTTTTGGAAGACAATTATCTCTACTTTCCATGATCAAGATACATGTGATGTGATTGGGGTATATATAAGAGCTGGATTGGTGCATGCTTGTATAAAATTTCAAATAAATTTATCTTGAATTATAGAAACTAAAGAACAAATGATTTTTAATGTTCAATTTCAATTTTGTTTGATAAATTTAGAGCAACCAATACAAGAAAGCCTACTTTGATTAGTACCATGTGCATAACATTTTTAATTTATTTTATAATCATGCTTCATTTTCCAAATATAAAATCTTAAAAATCTTTCGATGTTTACGCTTTATTTTTCAAACTTAATAGCTTATCAATCTTTCGGTGTGAAGCATCAATGGCATTGCATGCAAGTGAAGAAACAATAATAATAGAAAATCATATAAATGAACATGACACATCACAAGTTGAAGAAGGTAACATATTAAGATTATTCATATTTTTTCCATTATGTAATTTGTTATTTATCAATGATTCATAATACTAATAGAATATTTCTTCATCTATTTATGTCTCAATTAAAATAGTTCACAATGTAGCTCTAGCACTTTTTGTATACAACACAATAACCCATGACATAACTCTTTAGGTTGGTACCTCCATGAAAACAACACAAGGTAAAACTTTACAACAAGACATATTTTTAAAATAAAAATATCAAATCAATTGATTATTAATGAGAATTTTTAGTTTCTACATTATATAATCCTTTGTAGGGAATAAATAACCAAAATTTCAATGAAAGAGAGCACTCATATAAACTAATAAAAGGAAAAAATAAGTGAAAACCCCTTTCAATAGATGCATAATTATATAATTTCATACAGGTTTAGAATATATTAATTATCTTTTTTTTATTTAAACACATTACAATTGAATTTTTCTTCATGGATAGGAGATTGTAGAAGACAATAAAATATAGACTTGCATCAGCTTTGGGTTTGGAAGTGTGGTTCATTTTATTATTGTGTATACTAAATGTGGTTGTATTTACCCATTAATATATTTTTTACAAGTTCAATTTACCCATTACAATGTTTTTTATAGGTTTAATTTACCCAGTTTAAAATAACACAATATGTGTTATACTATGCCTTCAATATAATAAATTTTGATGTAGAGTATCCATGTGTTCTTTATCAATAAAAAGACAATAAAGTATATTGTGATAGAAACAATTATATTACTATTAATTCAAATAGTTTTTAATTTTATTTGTCTTATTGGAAGTATATGAAGGGGGTTCAACTATTAAGGTATATTATATTCATTTGAATTTAGTGATAGTGAACTACAACTTAGAAGAGTAAATCCCTTTTTTTTTTTTTTGCATGGGCTGCAAAAAAATCTAAATATGTATTGGTATGCATAATAAAAAATGATACTTTCAATGACTTATGATAGAACTAGACTGATTCAGATTATGATACATTCATGATCAAGTTATAAGGATTCAATATGAAATTTTATATGCATATGTGTGTTACAAAACTGGAAATATAAATGGTTACAATGTTCTTGATCATGTAATTATTTTTATGTGTTTATATGAATCTTTATAATATTTAAAGAAATGCAAAAAAAAATGAATCAAATGAAATGCATTATGTTTTTATGTTAGAACAAGAAATGCGAATCAAAATACCATCAATGACCAATCTAGTAACATATTAAACATTTTCTTAGAAAATTTTCATGTTATATCTCTTATAATGTAATATTTTAAATAAATGATTCATTTATTTTTTAACAAATTATAGACATTTCAAAGGAGGAGCTAAAATTGACTTCTAAAAAACTATTATTTTTTGGTTTGGATGACTTATTATTTGTTGTGCACAAAATAAAAGACATACAAATGCATGATACGGGAAAAAAAGAAGATTATAAAATTGAAAATATGTCATACTACATTCGAGATCATTCCAATGAAATTTTAAAGGTATAACTACAGTCTTTTTCTGATGTTGACATTTGGTCAATGATAGAGGACAATCATTTTTGGATACTCATTCAAGCCATGGGTTACACAAGTTCAAATTTCATATTTGTTTGGGGGGGAAATATTCTAAGTCATTTAATATAAACATAAAAAAATTGGATGAAGTTATTTTTAATGTGACCTTTGAAGATGATTTTTCAATTGCCAACAAGTTATTTATTGATTGTAATTCTCAGAATTGTGTTACAAATTGAAAATTGAAAATGAGTTATGTTATGTCAAGTAGATGTACTATAAATGGAATTCAGAAAGATGAAAAGGATTGGAGAATCAAAATGACATCAATCATCACATTCTTGGGAGAAATCAAAAAATCCATGCCAACAACTATGAACCAATGTCTAGAAAGATGTAACTTGACCTAATTCTTTCAAGTGTATTTATTGATTATTAATTATAATTCTAGTAATAAACATTATCATCAATTTCATACAAATCAATTCTAAATTATTTAAAAAATAATCAATTAATTTCAAAATAATCAATTATAATTTAGAATTAATTTTCTCTAGTTATTAGTGCAATTTGATTTACAGTTGGAGATTCCTTGAAATTGTTAAATTAATATATTCACACTAGCTCATTCAAAATATCTTCCCAATGAACAAAAAAACAATTGTCAGGATATTTTATTATGTAGATGAACTAGATTGCTTAATAAGTTTTCATCCATAATTTGGCCAGTCAAATGGTGCCATGTGTCCCAACAACAAAAGCTACATTAAAGGATCAATGATTGGTATGAAGGCTTAGAAGGGTGCCACGAGTTCAAAATAGTTCAATCTATTCAAAATTATCTACTTCTAAATTGTTTGAAATAATTCAATTTATTTAGAATATAGAAAACATATTTATGGAGAAAATATTCTCCACTCCACTTTAGTGGGTATAATTTCAAATTATTTAAAATATCCCAATTTAATCAAAATTATCTATGCTCAAATGGTTTGAAATAGTCTAGTTTATTTAGAATAAACAAAATTTATTTTTGGAGAAAACCTTCTTCTGAACTACTCTATTTTATAGGTATAGGTCTAAATTATTCAAAATAGCCCTATTTACTCAAAATGATCTATGTACAAATGTTTTGAAATAGTCCAATTTATTTCGAATATAACAAATTTATTTTTGGAGAAAATTGTCTTCATTCCACTTTAGTGGGTGTATAAGTCCATTTTATTTAAAATAGCCCAATTTTTTCAAAATGATCTATTTCCAAATGGTTTTAAACACTCCAATTTATTTACAATATATGAAATTTATTTTTTTAAGAAAATTTTCTCTACTCCACTTTATTGGGTATAAGTTCAAATTAATCAAAATAGTTCAATTTATTCAAAATTATTTGTGGCTCAAATGGTTTGAAACAATCCATTTTATTTGGAATATAAGAAAATTATTTTGGATAAAATTTTCTCCGCTCCACTTTAGTGGGTATAAGTCCAAATTATATGAAATAGTCCTTATGGAGACTAGACATGCATGGATATAAATGCTTGTTACTAATTATATTAATTACAACTTGATTTTTCATAATATTCAGTGGCTATAAAGTATTAAAATTATTTCTAATTATGATGTGTACAAAGCATCTGCAAAGATCATAGGATTTATGGCAAAAATTGGATCCACATTGTCTTAAGCATGTGTAATGCTCTATGATTATGGATGCAACATTTTATTTTGATGGGTTGATAACTGATAATGTTACTATTACAAAACATGTCAAATATCTATGAAAATTATTTTGGAGTTGTCTTTGTATCATGGAGTGTAAGACATAGTTCATAGTTTTGATATATATAAACTAGATTCCTATCAACATTTTATAAATATCCAATACCCATTTATTTCAATTTTTTGGTCATATAGAGGATCCCAACACATACTCCATCACACACACACACACACACACACACACACACACACACACACACACACACACACACACATGCTTCAAAAATATTTTAGTGGATGAAATTATAAATTAGTAAAACATTTGTTATATAGATTAAAGTGATGATACTATAACTATTCATATGGAGACTTGTTCAATGTCATTGCATTACAAAACTTATAAATTATTTGAAACCAACTTAGTTTTGAATAGAATAACATTTGATTTTAAACTTAATCGATACTCTATACTATTATTAAATTCATTTTATGGTATAATAATTACAATGTTGTGCTTTGTTCGACTATTCTTAATGTGAAAGTTAAAATGCATATTTTTTTGCTTATATCTTGTTATTAAAGGTCCAAACAAGCTTATTGGAAAAAAATGATCAAATGCTTTGATATCAAAAATTTCACAATTACATGTAAGTTAAAGTTTTATACAAATCATATAAATGTTTTGCATAGTTGACTTTGAAATCAACATAATAGAAACTCTAGCATGCCCTATTTCATATTTTTTTTCTCCTAGATCATGAAATTTCAAACATTAATACTTTTGTGATGAGTTACATTCGATTTAATTTTTTAAATTAATATGTTTCCAATGTTAATTTTTACTATCAACTATCCCTAAACACAAATGAAATAAATGTTAATTATTAATTCTCTAATCAATAAAGTTGGATTTGTTACACGGAGAAAACATAGATGATAATCCCCCACCATATCTCATTTATTTTCCCCTGCATGGGAAACTAAACCTAGGTAAACTATATGTGAAAACTAATCCAAACTATTGGTTTTCATATAGTTTTAATTGACAAAATAAGTTCATAGGTGCATATTATTTATTTGACAATAAGCTGCTACCACCTTAGTCTATATTAGGTCTAAAAGACCTATTTTACCTCTATGGAGCTCTATTAGTAATGCTTGGTCATGTTTCATCATTCAAACTGTCAACCCTTTATCCATATTAGTTCTGAAAGACCTATTTTGTTCCTATGGATATTTAATGGCAATGTTATATCCTACAAAATCCATTTGGTTTAGCTCAAACCATGCTCAAGTTAGGTTCCCTTATCTTTACCTTGCCCAGGATAAAGAATGCCTTATTAACTTTCATCAAAATGTCTTAGGCTCAACTTTTACTTATTGGTTGTTGATATCTGACTTGGATTATTGACTTATTAACCTATCTCACATCATTGATCTTGCTTGGTAGGAATGACCACAATTCATTGATCTACTTTTGACTCATCAATCTCTTTTTATGCTTGTGTTATGTGTCAATCACACATTTATTTTAAGATCTATTATCAGTCTATCAGCTTCACACACTTACACTATGTGGTGATATCTTTAGCTCCTTGATATTTTAACTCTATCTCACATTGTTGGATCAAGATGTATGAATCGACATGAGCCATAGATATGTTAAGAACCACTATTTGAAACTCAAATGGCTAACTCATGAGACAAAACTTTGATATCCTTATGAATGTATTTGATGTCTAAATGAACGTATTTGATATCTACATGACCATCATTAATATTTTTGTACCCCAATGGCTATTTACCATGTCTTAAATTTTTTGTCCATGTGCTAGTCATTTGAAATCTGTGTGACTGTCATTGAGGTCCACATGACCATCAAATTTTGGACGTCAATAATTAATTGCCTGAGATTTACTTTGATATTTTATTTAACATCTTATTATATAGGTTAAACTTTGAACACTTATATCTTGAGATATAAATCTCAAGTGGACATGAAACTTTAAAAGAATGTTCCTGAAATGAATAACTCTATGTCACTATAATATCTTGGTTGGTGGTGCTTTCTAAGTGGACTTATAAAATACATAAGTGATCTGGTCCATTTGTTCTTGCATGATTTCTTGGTGATGTTCTAAATCACTTAAGTTTATGCTTGACCTTTTACATGAATTTTCAAGGATTGAATGAGCTTCTAAGGCTTTTGCAACTTGGTTTATGATTTTTAATGCTTGAAACATGGAGAACCTGTATGGTCTTTTTTTTTTTGCAATCGTAAACCTATTTCAATCTTTTGGTCCACTCATTCCATCAAACCATGAAAAATATTTATATATGGGCCAAATTTGGCCAAAATATTTAGTGAGTCATAGGGCTTGCATTCTTATATATGCAAGAGAACCTAGACCATGTTTCCTTGTCCATTCTATTAGGCATGGAGTCTCTACTTTAGTCTAACATATTTGACCTGGATATGGAACTAGCTTTCAATATTTATCTAACCTCTTTTGAAACAAACAAAGGACCAAGAAAATAACAAAATAATACAAATTTATTTAGGCAATTATTTGATGGAAACATAGAAAATAGAAAGGAAACCTAACCTAGAACAAAATAGGAACAACAAACAAATGTGCTAGAAACTTCACTTAGAGGAATTTTGAACAAAACTATCCTAATATATATAGCTTAAAAATAAGTGTACCTTTCCTCATAGATAAAAATAAAAGTTTGGTAACATTTCTACATCATGAGATGTGGAATTTAATGAGGCATGCATCTCCTTGACCCCTAGTCTTGATGCCTCATTCTTTGTTATCTCTTCCAACTTCATTGGCATGATGATTAATGAGAACCAAATAGCTCCAAATAAGTTAGATATGTGAATCTAGATAGTCTCAATTTATTCATATGGATTATCAAATGTAACCTCTAATGGTGGTTAAAAAATTCATATCTCTTTGATTCCCATGGTGCTCTCAATAAGATTTGGCTTTTCTTCAGCTACAAGTTCTTCAGGCCCATCAAGGAGCTCTACATATTCTAGCCAATCTTGGCTATTTTTCTCCATGGGAAATTAGTTATCCACCCTCTCAAGCACTTGATCCTTTTCAATAAGATATATCCCCATCTCATTCATGTCATCCATTTGTACTAGTTTCTTATTAATACCAACCTTCTCATTCTTCTTAGGCATCCCCAAAATATAACTATCTTCCTGAAGCTCCAAAACTTTAATGGAAACATCAGATGAAGATTCAACCTATTTTACCACCTTATCATCTAAGTCTACCATATTAAGTTCATAAATTTCCCTCATTAAATCATGATATAGCTATTGCCAATGGTCTTCTTAGTCAAGAATTATATTTGCCTCAGTAATGGTTATGTGTGATTTAACCTCATGGATACCTTCCAAAGAAATATGATCCCATACTTGATCTACATCAGCTACCACAATATCTTGAAAAATATCTTGAGCTTGGACAACTTATATGTGATTAATAGGTTCTTAAGAAACAACCTCTTGATGCACATCTAAGAATTCTTCCTATTGGATCTTGTATCCAACTTGAACTTACTCTTATAAATCATCTTCTTTGTCATCATGAAAGATTGAAACATGCTTTATCTTGACAAGTCGTGTCCCAATGATAATCTCTTCTTCTAATTCTAATAATTTATCATCCTTAGTTATGATCTAAACATCGAGTTCACTACTTACCCCTTCAAGGATTGGCATAGGATGTTATTGGGATGAATCCAAGAGAAATGAGATATATGTGACACATTTTTGGTCCAACTATGTATCTTTGAATGTCATGCCCTCCTTCTTTTGCATGATGCTATAGATGGATTTCCAAGATTGAAATGACCTACATTCTTGAGGAGGGAGGGACAATGGTTGAATGACCTTGGATTTTTTTGACTACATGATTTGGTTCCAAGATGAGAAAGATAGAGGTTCTCCTTTGACCTTTTGATTCTAGTTATCCTCTTCTTTCTTTTTCTTCAACTCTAACTCTCTAATTTGATTATCAATATTCTCTTGGAATATCTTCTCTTTAAGGTGGTTAGTGGCTTCATAAAGATAAGGAACATAATAAGACTTTTAAGGAGGGATGAGAGAGGTTTGCATAGGTTTAGATCCTCCTTTATCTTGGGATTTAAAATTTATATTTGCCTCACTTTGCCTACCCCATGAACTCACTTGGCATACTCAAAGGGTTAATTGGAATGGTCACTTGGGGAAGAATGGGTGGCGCATAAGAAGGTTGAGGTGGTGTATATGAAGGAACATAAGATTGGTGAGGTTGGACCTATTATTCCTTAAGGACTTTTATCTTATCCTAAATACTTTGAATGTGACCACTTACATCCATAATATCACTTGTGAGTTTGTTTCAATTTAATCTTTTAATAGGTTCTCATCCTCCTTTCACTTGCTAAAATGACTCCCTCACATAATGGATTTGGTGAGTAGAGATATATTGGCCATAATACTCTTAGAAGTATAACTCTAGTGCATGATTTTCAAGGATTAATAAATTCTTATTAAGTTATGGTATGAATGGATCATGATAGGGTTGGTAAGGAGTAAAATTATGATGGGAAAGGTAAGAGTCATGCCCTTGATAATAAGGATCATGAGAATGATATTAGGATTGTTGATAAGGAGGTAGATAATATGAATATTCACCATAGTTGTCCATTTTAACCTCATATATTAAATGAGATGTAAGAACTGACTAAAATCTATAATGATACATACCTAGTTTGATCATAACTAGAAGCTTTGATTTAGATTCATCATTGGTGCTAATTGATTGCTTCCAAAAAGTGATCAAAGGAAAGACACACAAGGATATTTCCACTCTTTTGGACCTTGGTCCCACCGAGCATGCTAGAATTTTTTGAGGTCTAGATTTCACCCTAGCTAGAAGTAGGAGTGTTCAGTTTATACTTTTGAATCTAACTCAACATGGGAATAAACCCATGCTATGTGTATCCTATAATGGAGTTAGAGCTCTAGGATTTTTAATGAGGCTATCTCCTTTAATGCATAATTTTAGCTCATTTTTAATACTAATACCTAATGCTGACCAGGGAAAAGGGAGAGAGAGATAACATGAAAGGGAAACCTAAGATAAATATGGTGATGCACATAAACTATGGTTGATCTACTCTACTTGAATCTTAAAACACTAATGAAATAAGAAAAAGATGAGATATAGGGTTTCAAACATCTTTCATACATCAATATTTCATGCAGAGGTTCACCAAATGGACAAAAGCTAAGGAAAATGATGGAGAGGTCTAATGCAAGACACTAACTAGTCATAGTATTCACATGTGGTTGTAAATAAAGAGATGTACAACACTAGACATGACCTGCATAACAAGATGAACTAGTAACTAGGTGAGATTAGGTCTTGGTAAGGGATAAATTTCTACCACATATGTAAATTAGACTAAACATGTACACACTATACCAGAGTAGTAAAATCCAAAACTAGTATTGTATTCATTTCAATAGGTTACAAGATCCATCTTGGTATATTTTAGTCATGAGAGGGATCATAGTGATACATAAAGGATCCATTTTTTGGCTCAAAATCCTCTATATATAGTAGAAGGGAGAAAGAGAGAGATGGGAACATGCATAGGAGAGTGGAGAAAGAATAATCATGATAAAAAATTGAGGTGGTAGTTCCTTGATTACTTTTTATATTTGTGTATTGATCAACAAATGGATCCTCCTTTTGTCCCAATAGTATTCAAGATCCTCTCATTGGTTGAGAGATCCCACTAGAATACAAGGGTTTTTTATGTGTGGTGACAAAGTCTATTTGAGTAGAATTAATGCCCTTAGCTACTCTAATTACTAGATCACAACCTTGGGACCCTAAGTCCACTTGACATGTTCATGAAGATCAAATACTCGAGTCTTGAAATTGACAATACCATGCCATGGATGGTGGTTTGTCAAGCTATGACTATGTTAAAGTATAATAATCCCCCACCATATCTAATTCAGGTACCCCTACATGGGAAACTAAACCTAGGTCTATTATAGGTGAAAACCAATCTAAAATATTAGTTTTCCTATAGTTTTAATTGACAAAAGAATTTCACATGTGCATGATCTTTATTTGATAATATGCTACCACCCCCTTAGTCTATATTAGGTCTAAAATACCTATTTTACCTTGATAGAGCTCTCTTGGAAATTTTTGGTATTGTTTCATCATTCAAACTATTGACCCTTTATCTATATTAGGTTTAAAATACTTATTTTATCCCTATGTATATTTAATGGTGATGATAGATCTTGTAATGTCCATCTAATTCAGCTCAAACCATGATCGAGCTAGGTTCCTTCATATTTACCTTACCCTAGTCAAAGAATGCCTTATCAACTTTCATCAAAATGTCTCAGGCTCACCTTTTGATTATTATTTGTTGATATTTGACCCATATTATTGACTCATTGACCCATCTTGAACTATTTATCTTACTTAGTATGAATGACTACGAGTTGTTGATCTTCCTTTGACTTCTCAATATCTTTTTGTGCTTGTGCCAAATGTCAATTGCACATTAATTTTAGGATCCATTTTCAATTTTTTGGCCTCATACACTTATACCACATGGTGATCTATCACATTCCCTAAACTTTTGACTTTCTCATGCATCATTAGATCAAGATGTACAAAGTATGTGATTCATAGATCTATTGGGACCCACTGTTTAAAACTCAAATGGTTAACTCATGAGACCAAACTTTAACATATACATGAATGTATTTGACATCTATGAAAACATATTTGACATTTTCATGACCATCATTAAGATTTTTAATCCCTAATAGATATTTTACATGTCTTTAATTTGATGTCTGCATGCCCATCATTTGACATCTACATGACCTTCATTAGGATCCACGGTATCATCAAATTTTGGACCTCATTAATTAATTATCTAAGCTTTGTTTTGACATTCATATGAATGTCCCATTCTAAAGTTCAAATTTGAACACTTAGATCTTGAGATAGAAAGCTTGTACAAAAATGAAACTTGTAGAGCATGTTCCTAGCATGAAAAACTCCATGAAATTGTAATATCTTGGTTGGTAATGATTTTTAAGTGGACTTATAAAATACATAAGTTAACTAGTCCATTTGTTCCTATGTGACATCCTAGTGATGGTCTGACTCACTTAGGCTTATCCTTAACCTTTTATATGAATTTTCAAGGCACGATTGAGCTTATAAGGCTTATTCACCCTAGTTCATGCTTTTGAATGCTTAAAACATGTGGAAACCTACATGGTATTTTACATTATACAATCCTAGACCTATTTAAAACTTTTGGTCCACTCATTCCATCAACCCATGTAAAATATTTATATGTGGGTCAAATTTTACCAACATCATTTTTTTCCAAATGATGGTTGTATGAGAAAGTATTTAGTTTTAGTTTATCTAACATGTATAAAACCAATTCCTTGGAGTATGGAATTTCATGTAGATAAGTAAGTAATTGAAACTAATAAAGATTAAAAATGTATAATTACAACACATACATACACATTTACTAACCATGCTCTCTACTATTTGAATAAACATATACTAGGAACTTAAATGAAATATAAAATCTTTCTACAGAGTAAGGAATTATTTTCCAAATGATGTTTGTATGAGAAACACTTTATTTTTATTTTATATTACGTGTTAAAAACCACTTCCTCAAATATTTGATTCTATATATAGTCTAGATAATTTTGATTCAAGTAATAAAATCTATGTTTCAAATATTTGTTTCACAGTCCCTTCGCCTTTGCTTGAAAGTGGATATTGTGTTTAATAAAAGAACTATATTTATAGTGTGTTATTTCTTTTTCCTAAGAAAGGAACATTAATTTACATTGGATAAGGTATTTTTCCATAAATATAAATGATCACAAGTTTTTATCAAGATTTCTTAGCTTATTTACAATGCTCTTGATGGATACAAGATAAATCCATATTTCCCATTTTTATTATCCCCCTTGATGGTCTCTATTCAACCATATATATTCAACCTACTATAATAAATTATATGATAAATTTATTTAATTATGATATTTCTAGTTATTTGATTTGATTTTATGTGGAAGACAATAATTTATTACATAAAAAATAGAGCTATTGAATAGGGTTTTTCCTGCATGATACAGATACTAGAGTGTAACTACATTTATGATATTTGATGTTTCAATTGAAGAATTATTATTTGAATCATGTATATTAGTTAATATTCATAAAAAATTTATTGATTACAAGATTCATAAAATTGTCTTATGGAATATACATGGTCAAGCCTACAAATAAAATGCTCCTCAAGTTGGCAACCTAATAATGTATCCTTGTGTTGGTTCAATAAACTTAGAGCTAGTTACTTTTAAAGAAGTTGAATGGAGTGTTATGGATATGTTTACAAATATAAAATTAGTAAATGTGTTAAGCTATGAAATAATAGTTTTTTTTGTGATTATACACACCTTGTATTGCATTTAATTTTCTGCTAGTTTTTAGGGTGTCTTTCCATGTGTAGGTATGTTACTTGTATTAGGGAATGGAATTTTATACTTTCACATGGAATTTTGTTAAAAATATATGTTTTTTGGAGAATTTTAAATGATTTAATGGAGGTTTTAAAGTGAGTGGATTAAGAGTCTTGATTAGTCTAAGTAATAATGACAAAGTGTGCAGTATGTTTATCTTAGTATGCTTGAAGTTGGCTTGGTTAATATTCTATTTTTGAATGATTAAGAATGATTAGGGATGATAATTATGATTTTATGTTGTGTACGAGGTCTTATAATAATTCAATAATGATTTAAGTGGTTGTGTGCATTAGTGGATTTCATCTGTTGATCATTATTTTCATCTAGACATTTTAGGTCTAATGATGGAAAATCTGAGTAGGTAGTTTTCTAACATCATCATTTCCATGTGTGGATGAGTTAGGGGAAGTTGTTCATATGGTTGTGATAATTTTTTTTCCTAGTTTCTATGTACTAAATTCTAGGTCATGAGATGAAGCATAACATAAGATATATAATTAAAAAGTTGGACTCCCAGGTAGTTTAATAGTGTTTTCTCATACTTGGCCAAATTTATAGTGTGGTAAGAAAAATTGAGTAGGAATTTTGATGTATTCATTTTTTAAATATGTGGTAGTTTTAGTAAAATTTAATTATATTGGTTTGTTTAGTTTTGTGCCCAGTTGATTTGTACTAAATTTTAGGTCATGTGATGAAGCACATCAAAATATATGCATGTGAAAAGTTGGCCTTCCAAGAAGTTCTAGGCATAATTGGCTCTATGGTAGAAAAATATAAGTGAGAAAAATAATGGAATTATATATCACATGCATAAAGGCTTATAGATCATTTTTATATATGTTTGTATTCTCCTATGTGAGGAGATCATATGGTCCAACTCTTAGATCATACATCTAAACGCAACAAAAGTTATTAAGGTCCAAAGTTGGCCTTCCAAGAAGATTGAAATGGTTCCCATATTTAGTAAGTTTTGAAAGAGATAAATATCAATAAAAAATTAATATCCAATGGTTCATGGGTGATCATATTTATTAATCTAACAACATGTATCAAGTCAAAGAGGTCAAAGTGATAGTTGCTTAATGATAGGGAGAGGTAAAGACTGAGCTACTCTTAAGATATAATGGTGAGTGGGTGTTATTACTAATCAATATAAATGGTGTCTATTGAGAGAAATGATTTCAATGTGTTCAATTTTCAAACAATGATAAATATTGAGCTACATACACGAGATTGATGTAACATATTTATTCTAGGATGTCAGGAAGAAGCAAGATGATGCTAAGTGTTCAAAGTTTAACAGTTGGGTAATGGTGAATATGAGTTAAAGTTAATACAAGATCTATAGTTCATATTTAATCTAATATGTGAGGACATGAGATTAATTTTAAGTAAATGAAGTATAATTGTGAATGTTTAGATTTAAATATTCAAATTTGCAAAGGAAAAACTAGTGCTTAGTTTTTGTGTTATATCTTTTGATCTATGTAGAATTTGCTTATAGTGTAAAAAGATAATTTATAGAGGACTCTAAGGAAAATTTAAAAATATATATTTTAATATCTGAAATATTGTATACTCAAATATATCAAGGTTAAAATTTTAATGTGTGTTTGTGCATGTTTTGTAAGTAACCCAAGAAGGGTATTTGAACTATATTTATTAGTATCTCGATGTGTAAAGGTGAAATAGCTATTAGATTGTATTTTAGATCCATTAAGATCATCTATATTTATTTTTGAAGTGTTATTAATCTATCGTAAGTATGAAAAATTCTTAAGAAGTTGACTATATGTTAGTTCATGGTGTTTTTATATACAAGGTCATTGTTTGAGTTTATTGAGCATTTGTAGAGGTGAGTAAAGATTATTGTGATCATTTGAGGATGTCAAAGGGGTCATGTGGAGTGGACCTATGCAATTTAATTTTTTCCTATGTTCATGTTTTGTGTGGTGATAAATGGGTGAATAGGTCTCCATGAGACCTATAATACCTATAAGGGCCTAATTGAAAGGTGTAGCTACTTAAGGGTGACCCATAGATGCTATGGCCAACCTATGAATATTTTTTTGATTTATGTCTTGATGTGAGAGATGAATCAAGGGTTAAGGTATGCCTAATGGCCAACAAAGGTGTTGATAATCATGAATGCTCTATAAATAGTGAAATCAAAGATGATAATTTCTATACTTGATAGATTGGGAATGGCTTGTGTAAGAAGATAATGCAAAGGAAGAAGGAGAGTAAATGTGCCCTATGGATGGGTTTATGTGTATAGATATTTGATGGCTGAGTGTATGAGATGTAGGTCATAATTCTATTTGTATAATAGTGCTATTTTAATTTAAGGATATGTGAAGAGGTTTGAGTGTGCATATGAGGATAGTTTGAGTGAAGAAGGTGAGAGATTATGGCATGCCTATATGAGAGGATTGTATGATATAAAGAGGGAGTTTGTGTATGGGTTATAAAAATTGAGATCCATCATTAGGTGTTTAAGACATTAGTTCTAAGGTGGACATGTTCATTTCATAGGAGGGTCTAAAGGACTTGATCTTCCTTACAGGCAGTTTCTCCTCTTGAATTATGTGTTTCATTAAAGGCCTTAGGTCAGAAGGACTTAACCAAGGTTGTTGGTCAAAAGGACTTGATCAGTTTCTTGTTTTTAATATCTTATATTACAAGTAGTCTATGTTTTATAGGCTTGAGAGTGGGTTTTATTCCTCATGAGGGTTTCCCATAGGAACTATGTGTTGTGTGTTTGATCTTGTGTATACATTGAATGAATGATCTCTCTTGTTAGTGTCTCTTGATCAAGTTGATATATGTTGATTTTTTAATAGTTTGCAAGAATTGAAATTGAAATATTTGGGATCATTGATTCACCCCCGCTCTGAATGATTGTACCTCTAACAATTGGTATCATAACAAGTCCTTTGGTAAAGGCTTAATAGCTTGAAGGTGATCCAAGGTACCATATGGGTAGTCATCAAGTAGGTGTATCTACTAAGCAAGCACCAATGTTTAATAGATTTGATTATGATATTTGGAGTGTAAGGATGATGACATATATTATGTCCCTAGGTTTTGATGTATGGCAATCTATTTTGGATGGTTATGTTTCTCCTACTCCTCCTTCATCTAGTGTTGTAGATAAGAAGTTGGTTGAGAATAATTATAAGGTAATGAGTGTCATTACTTGTGGTATTAGATATAGTAAGTTCACCAAGGTAATCCATTATAAATTCCCTAAATAGATATGGGACAAATTATAGATTATTTAAGAAGGAGATTCAAAAGTTAGGATTCCTAAGTTGCAAACTCACAAAAGGCAATTTGAAAGTCTCAAGATAAAGGAAAAATATTTCATGTCATCCTTTATGTATAGAGTTGATGAGATTTTGAACATAATCATAGGTCTTAGAGATACCTTTGTAGAGGATATTATAGTTCAAAATGTATTAAGGTTTTTATCCCTCAAGTTTTATCCAAAAGTATCTACTATAGAATAATTTCATGATATTACTCAGTTGAAGATGAATCAATTACATGACACCCTTACTGCCTATGAGATGAGAGTAAATGATGATATACCACCAAATAAGGAAGCAAATTTCAAGACTAAAATGAAGATAAAGAAGAAGTTCTAAGATAAAAAACTAAAGGAGGATGATATTTATGATATAGATGAGGATGAACTAATTACTTTGATTTTAGGGAAATTAAAAACAAGTTCAAGAGAGTATAAGGGTAAACTACCCTTCAAATTCTTCAATTATGGAGAGGTAGGACATTTTTCTAATAAGTGCCCTCATAAGTATAAGAAGAATGATGATGAAGATCATGATGAAGGCCAAGATGAAGATAAGAAGACATACAGGTATGATAAGAGGAAGAAAGGTTTCAAAAAATATGACAACAAGAATAAGTTCTTCCAGAACAAGAAGAGTCTCTTCACTAATAAAGATGACATCTCATTAGATGAGAGTGAAGATAGTAACTCAAAATTTAATCATGAATATGATGGTCCTATTAAAGATGAATCCCTCTTCATGGTTGAGGAAAAAAGTTGCTCAAATCAAAAGGAGTCAACTTAGAGTGATTCATATGATAATGAATATGAGGTGGACTATGAGACTACATTGATAAATGATCTTGAAGAACTGAGGATTGAGAAGAAGATTAATAATAAGATGAAGTCTCAAATCAAAGGCTATGAGGAGAAATTTAGTGCATTTGAGGAAAAATTAGTTGAAGACTCTATAGAGCATGAAGGTGTTGTCATGTTTCTTAATTCTAAGTTGGAATCTATGTATATATGTCTAAGAGACAAAGAAGAATAATGATCAATGTATTCCTATGAGATTGTGCCTTTGAAAGATGAGTTAGAGAAGTCTACAAGCAAGGTGAAATCATTTATCAAGTTTGATAAAAGTTCTAATCATCTGGATGATCTCTTAAAGAGTCAAAAGTCACCTAGTGACAAACATGGATTAGGTTTAATGGAGATCCCAAAGTTGCTTCTCAAGTTGACATGAATATAAATGAGAGCAAGGTAGATCAACCTTTGAAGATAAATAATCAAACAAGGAATAAATTTTCTATCAAAATGAAGATAAATTATACTAGACGACCAAATGCCATAAGGTATGCAAGTTTCAATGGTTACTATTACACATGTAATCAATTTGGGCATAGAGCTAGAGAATTCAAGAGACCTATTAGAAATGAGTTTGCATGGAACTATGATGGGGGTAATTAGTCAAAAGGTGTGAATAGATTTAAGTTCTTCAACTATCTTGAGGAAGGACAATTTAATAAGAATTTTCCAAATAAGATAAGACAAGTTGAGTCTCCATCAAGGAGTATTATTTGTTACAACTGTGAGAAGATTGGTCAGGTTACTAGCTTCTATAAGCAAAGGCATACAAGATAGAATAGGTTATATCAAGATCATAGAATGTAAAGTATAAGGAAAGTTAACTCATGGAGACCAAAGGTGATAACTATGAGTCATGGTGAGATTTTAGGTCCAAGTAATCTATTTTCTATGATGTAGAATACTTTAGAAATTGAAGATTGCCAAGGGGTCTCATTCTCTACTCATATTGAGAATAAAGAGACCAAGCTTAAGTAGAAGATGAAGATAATGATTAAGGCTAGTTCTGAGGTGTGTATGGATCCAAGTGAATATCTTATTATTATTGAGAAAGAATCATTCAAAGAACATTAATTTTCAGTACCTAGTGATGAGGTTCCAATCTAAAAGGAAGATTCTATAGATGAAAAGATATGTCATGAATCTATGTTGTCTCCATGTATTATCAACCCAATCATAGAAGAAAAGGAGAATGTTATATTGATTGAGCATGTTTATTATCTTAAGCCTAAGAATAAGAATAATAACTAAAAGTATCAAATGACCAAGGAGGAGAAGGAATATGAGGAGTTGTGGATAATTCCTGGTTTCACATTGTTCTAGGACATTGTGAATTGGGATGTCTCTTTCTATGCTTCTTAGGAGAAATATTTATTATGGAAAAGAAAGTTTGTGTGCCCGAAATCATAATTCCAATATAAAAAAAGACTTATGTTGATATTATAAGGTTATTAGTTAAGGGGGTTCAACATGTTCATGAGCTCGATCCATATGTCTAGGAAGGAGCTATAGGACAAGGTCAGAATGGGTGTTTCCAGGTGGCTTAATGAATTTGGAAAAGTGTCAAGAAGATTTTGGTTCTCAAAAAGGTATGCTCACTTATTTTTGATGTGTTCCAGGTGGTTTTGTGTCTTGATGATCATGTTTTTGCCTTTTTCAGAGTTTCTGTGTGCTCTTAGGTTTATCTATCTTATAGTAGGTCAAAAGTTATTGTATAGGAATTCAAGGTTATTAAAGGTATGGAAGCTCAAAACTTGGTCTAAGAGTGTGTAATGCTTGTCTCCAGGTGTGCAATAAGATTAAAATATGGGTGTTGACTAGAAGGAAGTTTGTTGACTGTTTATTTAAATATTATAGGGTTTTGAGCTATGCTAGAAAATTAATTTGCATTATGATTTGAAGTATAAGGCTTCTTAATAATTTTAATGGGAAAAATGGGTTGTCAAATAAATCTTCATAGAGATTTAAAGGTTTGTGGTTCTCAATTTATTCAAGTTTTTCTCAAGTTGGAGACCTAATTGGCTAGTAAGATTATGAAGGAAGTATGTTACAAAATATGAGCTAGGTGATGGTAATTTTTGTGATTGAAGGGGAATATGAGAGTGATATAGATATGAAGTTTTAGGTCTTGATAGTGTCTCTAATGAAAGTTGTGGGATCTATAAGTTCCAATTAGGGCTACAAGGAGTCTAGATAGGCCTAGTGAGAAGAAGAGTGTTTTGTGTTCAGTTTATCTTAAATATAAATGTATGAGTATTTCAAGGATATTTATCAAGTTGGTTTAGAAAAAATTTCATGTTTGGTGAGTGTCTAGAAGTTTTGTTGGTGGTCCTTGAGGTGGCTTAAGAGATAAGGCTAGTAAGCTTGTATGGTAGTTCTTTATAATGTATGGAGATTTGAAGATGCCCAAAATGTGAAATCGATCATAGATCATAGGGGGATTCCTTATTATATGTTTCTTGGTGAATTCAATTATATATTAGTGTTTTTTTGTGTTATTTCTTTATTATTTGCAGTCCTTAGTTGAAGTGAATGTTGGATTGTAGCAAGAGGAAATTGTCAAGGCAAGAAGAGGTAGGATCAAGGTAAGGGAGAGTTTGTATCATCTTTATAATGTGGTCCTCTCTTGTTTATGTTATTTTTAGGTCCTCAATATCAGATTTTTCCCACTTTGTCATTGTGTCAAAGGGGGAGAAAGTTCATGTTGTGAGAGTGTTTGAAGAGAGAGAAGGAAGATGAGTTGTATATTGCTATATGATGGTTGTTAACATCAATGACAAAGGGGATATTATAGGAGAGTTATGAATGATTCAATTTTGATGTCATATATGTGTCCCAATGAGTGGATGAAGAGTATTAATTAGTCTAATTAATAATGATAAAGTGTGTTGTATGTTTGTCCTAGTGTGCTTGAAGTTGGATTGGTTGATCTTCTATTTTGGCATGATTAAGAATGCTTAGGGATGAGTATGGTGATTTTAGGTTGTGAAAGAGGTCCCATCAAAATTCAAGAATGATTTGAGTGCTTGTGTGTATGATTATATTTCATCTAGTTGATCAATGTTTTCATCTATACATTTTGGGTCTAGTGGCAGAAAATATGAGTAGGTAGTTTGTTGACATCATCATTGCCATGTGTGGATGAGTTAGGGGGAGTTAGTCATATGGTTTTGATAAAATTTGTGATTAGTTTCTATGAAATAAATTATAGGTCATGAAATGAAGAATAACATAAGATATGCAAGTGAAAATTTGGGCTCCCAAGCAGTTTGATAGTATTTTCCAATAGACAAATTTATGACATGGCAAGAAAAGCTGAGTAAGAATTTTAATATAGTAATATTTTTCACATGTGTAGTTTTAGGAGAAGTTGATAATATGGGTTTGTTCAATTCTGTACATATTTTATTTTCTCTAAATTTTAAGTCATGTGATGAAGTGCATCAAAAGATATGCATGTGCAATGTTGGCCTTCCAGGCAGTTCTAGGCATAGTTAGCTCTATGGTAAAAAAAATTGAGTGAACATATTAATGGCATTATATATTTAATGAAAAAAAGTTTCAAGAGTAGTTTGATAAATTGTTTGTTTCTCCTATGTGAGGAGATCATATAGTCCAAATTTCAGATCATGCATCTAAGTGCAATAAAATTTATTAAGGTCCAAAGTTGGCCTTCTAGGTATATTACAAATATTCCCACACTTAGTCAATTTTAAAAGAGATAAATATCAGGACCAAATGAAGATCCAATAGTTTTTGGGTGAATTTAAATATTGATCTAATGGCGTGTATCAAGTCAAAGAGGTCAAAGTGATAGTTTCTTAATGATAGGTAGAGGTAAAGATTAATATACTTCTAAGATCTGATGGTAAGTGGGTGTTCATACTAATAAAGATCAACAATGCATTATGAGTGAAATGAGTTTAAAGTTTCCAATGTTTAAACATAGATAAATATCAAACTATGTATTGGATATTGACAAAGCGTGTTTATTCCAAGATGTCAAGAAGAAGCAAGATGATGCCAAGTCTTCAAAGTTTAATGGTTGGGTAGTGGTGAAATATGAGTTAAATTTTGAATAATATCAACGGTTCATATTTAATCTAAGGTTCAAAGGAATGAGATGCATTTCAAGTGACCGAAGTTTAACTATGATTATTTGGATTTAAATATTCAAATTTGTAAAGGAAAAATTAGTACTCAGTTTTTATGCTATATTTTTTTTATCTATGCATAATTTTCTCATAGTGTAAAAAGTGAACTTATAGAGGACTCGAAGGTGAATCTAGAAATATAGATTTGAAGATATGAAACTATGTGCAGTCAAATATATTGAGGTTCAAATTTGACTACGTGTTTGTGCATGTTCTACAAGTAACCTAAGAATGGTATTTGACTTGTGCTTTTTAGTATTTTGATGTTTAAAATTGAAATATATATTGAAGAGTTTTGTAGACTCTATGGGGATAATCTATATGGATTTTGGAGGTGTGATTAATCTATATTAAGTATGAAAATTTCTTAATAAGTTGATTTTATGTTCATTCATGGTGTTCCTATGTATAAGGTCATTGTTTGAGTTTATTGAGCATTTGAAGAGGTGAGTAGAGATGACTATAAGCATTTGAGGATGTCAAAGGGGTGATTTGGAGTGGACATATGTAATTTAAATTGGTCTCATGTTATTTTTATTCTCAAAGAAGTGCTAAATTGGTGAATAGGTCTCCATGAGACCTATAATATCTACAAGGGCCTAATTGAAAGGTGTAGCTACTTAAGGGTGGCCCATAGATGCTATGGCTAACCTATGAATATTTTTTTGAGTTTTGTCTTGTTTGAAAGGTGTAGCTACTTAAGGGTGACCCATAGATGCTATGGCTAACCTATGAATATTTTTTTGAGTTGTGTCTTGATGTGAAGGATGCCTTAAGGGTTAAGGCATGCCTAATGGATGACCAAGGTGTTGATAGTCATGAATTCTCTATAAATATTGAAATCAAAGATGATGATTTCTATACTTGATAGATTGGAAAAGGCTTATGTAAGAAAATTGTGTAAAGGAAGAATGAGATTAAGTGTTCCTTGTGGATGGTTTTATGTGTAGAGTATATTGAGGACTGAGTGTATGACATGTAGGTCATAATTTTATTGGTATAATAGTGATATTACATTTTGAGGATATGTGAAGAGGTTTGATTGTGCATATGAGGACATTTTGAGTGAAGGAGAGAGATTATGGCTTGCCTATGTGACAGGCATGTATGAGATAGAGAGGGATTTTATGTAGGGGTTATAAAAATAGATATCCATCATCAGGTTTTGAAGACATACTTTCTAAGTTTGAGGTATTCATTTCATAGGAGGGTCTAAAAGACTTGATCTTCCTTAGGGATAATTTCTCCTTGTGAAATATGTGTTTCAATAAAGGCCTTAGGTCAAAAGGACTTGACTAGGGTTGATGGTCAAAAGGACTTGATCAGTATCTTGTTTGTAATCTCTTATAGGACAATTATTCCATGTGTTTCAGGACTAATATTGGGTTTTATTCCCCATGAGGGTTTCCCACAATAACTGTGTTGTGTGTTTTATCTTATGTATGCATTAAATGAATGAGATCTCTTGTTAATGTTGATTGATCAAATTGATATGTTATGATTGTTTAATAGTTTGAAAGGATTGAAATTGAAATATCTGAGCTCACTGATTCACCTCCCACTTTTAATGATTATACCTCTAACAATGTTTATCTTAAATTTGATATGTAATAAATATAAGTCATATGTATATTAGCGGATAAATATATGACTCTTATGTCCACTGATATGTGTAGGTTATATTTTTAAATCATAATCATCATCTAAATTGGTGTTATTATGCTTTGATCGACATATTGGCTATAGATATTATGGTGGCTAGCTAATAGGGTCAAGGACTGTGTATCTTGTTAAAGAATCTATTGCATAAAATCTATGAATTATAATAGAGGATATCAAACCCATAGAAAAATTACAATAATTTTTGCATTGACAAAATGATAAAGATTCTAAAGAGGTTGATGAGTCTTAACTTAAAGTTTGATTTACAAACATTATTTTCCATTTTTTTTAATTTAATGTTACACATTTGGATGTATTCTTCCACATCTAGTCTACATATTATTTCCATAAATGTTGATTTTTGAGGCAATTTATTAATATGTGAAAGTAGATCAATTGGTCTTTTGACCAGTTGAATCAATAGTTTTGATTTTCACTAAAGGCATATACACAATAAATATAAAGGTTTGTTTCAATACATTATGGATTTTTGCCTCAAAAAGTATAAAACACTATACCATGTGTTAATTATTTTTCATCTTAGTTTTTTATCCATCATGAGGATGTTGATGTTTCTCCATAAGATATTAAGGTGACTAAGCCCAATTCATGTAGTGTTCTTGGAAATGAACTGGTGTGTGTTCATTTATCTTTCAATAATTCTTATTTTATTTCCATATTTTGATCTTACAACCTTAAAATTTGTCAATGTATTATTATTGGCATCGCTTCCAAAAACAATGTCATGGATTATCTAATAAGGCATATCCAATATATTTAAGAGCAACTTGAGATCATAGTAACATATATTTTTATACTAATTGAATAGTGGGTTGTTTAACTACATGTTAAATTCATAGTTTGTAAAGGATTTTAAACTAGGATATAATATTTAAACTTATTTATCTACCTATAACAAACAAAATGCAAGAATATTAACCAAAATGTCACACATAAGATGAGTTGAAAGGAAAGGACATGGTAGATACAAATGTGATTACTTCTAAAAACCCTGTGATCTTTTAAAAATGCTCTATGCATAATGCAAATAAAAAATAGGAAAAGAATCAACACAATACATAGCTCCAATAGTATTCCATTTTTATGCCTAGGAAAAATCAAATTAAATTTACTAACATAAGTTGTTCAAAACCCTAAACATCATACTTGAATCCAACATAGATTTAAAACCCTTCGCTCAATAAGAATCCTAAAAGCTCTTGTTTTTCTTTCTTGAAATGCTGATATTAAACTCTACCATTTTTTTTCATAAAAATTATTTTTACAAAAAAAACATAACCATAGGGTCAAATTCTTTCCAAGTAGTAGTTTGAACTCTGTCTATTGGTATTATTGCATGATTTCTTTTCTCCTAGAAAAATATAGTAACATTAACTACATCTTACACATAATATGAATTTAAATAAATGTAGATGGAAGATAATAACATTACTATCACCAAAAACCACAAGATATTTATGAGTACTTCCTTTATAATGCAAAAAAATAGTAATAGAATCGATTGACTATAAAGCTTTGATAGTCTCCCCTTTGCATAACTAGAAATAATGAAATGTAAATGAATGAAAATGAACATCTATTACAAAACCCCTTTTTATTAATTTTCCTACTTAATAATACAATATTAAAATCCATATTTATTGGATTAAAAATACCTTTGTGCAAAAAAAATACATATATTTAAAATTCTTACTAAACAAAAGACTAGTCCCAATCTGCCAACATTACTGAACAATTTCTTTACTTGTACAAATAAAACCCCATAATACTAATCAAATATTAGGAATAATACAAATAAAAATAAGATAAGGTCATAAATATGAACTCAATACTTACTAAACATGATAGGACCTTTTCTAATAATTTTTCCACAATGCAAATAGAAAAAAGCAAAACAATCAAGAAATTATAAATCTTTCTATGGAGTAAAAGACTAGTCCTACTTTGTGAGCACTGCTAACAAATATCTTATCTCATATCCAATAAAAAATAGTAAAAGTAACTAAATATTACACATAATCTAAATAAAAATAAGAATAGGTTAGTTATAAGAACTTGATTACTATTAAAATCCCTAGGACCTTTACCAGTAATTTATCCATAATGTAAATAAAAAATAGTGAAACAATAAAAAATTGTAAATCCCCAATGGTCCCTTATTAACATACGTTGAAAAAACAAAATCAAAATGATTTCAATAAATTTCCTTCATCTTAATCATGTGTGTGAATTAGACTTTCCCAACATAAAAATTTAATGCCAAGTACTTTAGCAAGTTTCTAAACCCCCTTCTAACTTTGGTGAGATGACAAACAATACTTAACCATTATGATGATGATCACATTTAGTAGTCTGTATTTAAATCATTTGCAAAACCATATAACTCTAAATCCTTTATCTTTCCACTTATGATGAGTCTAATTTATGACTCATTATATCCATGATAACCTCTATTAAACCTATTAACCTACTATCTTAGATTGAGTATTTCATACATCTTAAGACTTAGGGTCAATCAAAAGTAGGAAATAGATAATTATATCATGTTGGTTTGTGTGAATATAAGTTTCTCATTATTGTCACTTTGTTTTAAGAGTAGGAAGTATAATTGACTATAAACAAATACTAAGAGTTTTGGTGTAGTAAATCAACCATTAAAGTTATCCTAGAGCAAGATGAAACCCTATAGTGAAGATCCAGAGTTTATCAATAAAGCTCCAAAGTTTATCAGTAGATCTATAGAGTCTATCAGTAAATATCTAAACTTTGATAGCTGAGTTGTGGAGTACTACAGGTTTTCTCTGAGTGAACCATGAATCTTTTGAACTTGCTAATAGAGCTCCAACATTGTTCCACCATGTGTCTAAGATATTTTTGATGAAACTTCAATATTCCAATAGTGTCTAGAGAGATATTTCCATATTATGTATACACCCATTTTTAGGCTTTCTATTATATTAATTTTAGTCATAGAATATATAAAACAATGCCATTATATATGCAATGATATTTTGGGTTTCTTGATCTAGTGTTGTAATGAAAAAATGATGTAACCAATTGAATAAAATTTGCATGCATTACCCTAATTTATAATGTTACTCCTTGGAGAATGAGAAATTTTAACACATATTTCTATTTTGTAAGTTAGTTTTATAACTTTTGTGATCTTGTTATATTGTTAGTTTGTTAAATATAATATAGGCTACTAGACAAATAGTGTAATAGAGTAATTAGAATTTCATACTACTTCCTAGAAATCAATATATAATATATTATTATCAATAGATGTATTATTCTAATTTTTAACTCTTTTTATTAATTAATGAAGCTTTTACCAATTCTAAAAATACTGAGTTAATTGTGATCTAAGGGAGAGCAAGGGCCCACTCAGCCAATAAAACTAGGACTTGTGTGGTGGTTATGTTTATTAGTTAATTATTCATTTATGTTTTAATAATATTGTTTATGTATAAGTGGTAATTTATAACCTATAGGATTATATTTATTTATATGTGTGGGTTTGTTTCCCAAATATTTTCCTTAGTATTGATTTCATTGATGAGAACATTTGACTAATAAGTAAATTCAATATTGTAATCCTAGATAGCAAGTGTGCTTCCAATTCCAAAAAATGTGTTTTTAATTTATATTAGGTGTGTTTTTAGTTCCATGAAGAGTGTTTTCCATTTCATCAAGCATACCTTTGATTTAGTAATATAGTTTTTTCATTTACAAGCAATTATCTAGTTTTCACTTTTAGTAGGATAGAGTAAAACTTAGGATTAATTACTCCATCAAAACCCCCTAAAACATTAATGTTATAAAAATCACCAAATTAAATTATTGCATATATCCATTGGAAACCAGCCCTAGTATGAATGACATCAACCTTATATGGATAAAATGAAGGGGTAAATGACAACCATCATTTTTGGCACTATTATTGGGGATATTTTACTTTAGTTGTTAGTAAAGTACAAACATAAGATAATAGTAATCATAGAAAAACTTATCTAAATATTAAGTAAATATATGAGTATAAGAAGAAACTCTCATAGAATATTCATTCAAAAATACCCTCAGTAGGACTTTCCAACTAGTTATAGTATACATGCATTAGTAGATACACTTGAAGATATAGGAAAAGGGGTTGGAGAAACATTTTCACCTGTTAAGGAAGAATTGCATCTACTAGATCTTATAGATCAATGTTCATAATAAGGAATACCATGTAAAGGATTTATGATGGAAGACATCGAATCTCAATCAAACAAATTTATAGCCAACCTTGAAAAACATCTAACTTCCCCTAGAACATTTGATAACATTAATTTGGGAGGTATGGGGGAAAATCACAAAAATGTATAAAATACTTGAGGAAATAAGAATAATCCTCTTGTAAATACCTTTACCAATCCCATTATCATGGATGAGGATGATAGAATGACCATGAAAAACATTTCTCCATCCATTTTGACCACCTTTAGAGGTCAATCTATATAAGACCCTAACCAATTTCTCTTTGAATTCAAAATTGTAGATCAAACCTCTAATTATAAAAATGATAATCAAAGGTTGAAACTCTTTCCTTCTACACTGAAAGAAGAAGATATGACATGGTTTATGGGCTTACTCCTAAAATCCATCCACTCATGATAATACAAGGAAATTTTATTATTAAATTAATATCAAGACTACTATTGGGTGAGGGATAAGAAGGAAAAAAAATTAGGATCAAATAGAATGAAGATGAAAAGTTGGAGGATTATCTTGATTGATTTTTATTTTCCCATAAAATATGTGGATATGAACTATATGAATATGTTTTTAAAATGGTATTTCTAAAATGAATTGAGTCTGATGCTATGGATTCCCTGAACCTAATAGGATAAGGGGACATCAATGAGTTGACTCTCCCTCAAATCATTGAATTATGTAAATATTATTAAAGGCGAAAGCCTATCATTATAAATACAAGAATAAGTAGAGGAGGAAATTATGTGAATCATTTAATGGAATAATTTTCAAATATTAAGATAAACATATTGGTTCATCTAAATACCATGTTAGATGGGATACATTCCAAATCTAGCAATGCCACTGAACCATTGGCTATGTACTCTCCTAAGTGTAGAAAAAAGCATACCCTTAGAGAAAATCCTTTAGAAAAGATTGATATGTTCTTAATATATGATACTAATGAACATGACACAAAAAAATCCCTCCTCCCATCCCTAAGAAACTAATTGAAACAATCCATGTAAATTGAAAAAGAGCTCAAATTTATCAAAAGATAAGGAAATCAATTTTCATGCAACCAAAATCAAAACTAATTTGGACCTAGATCTCCTACCAACCTTTGGATGTTTCCATGGATTAGATAGGCATATCTAAAATCATGAGTACCAACATCATGGGGTCCATAAGAATGGACACCATAACCATGGATACCCCAATCTCATTAATAACTAGGGTGATCCTGAACCATGGGTAAATCAGCCATGAATTCCTCAGTAAAATTTTAATCAAAGAATTACCCTAAGAAACATACATTAATTCATGCCCCTTCCACTCAAACACCATAAAATTAGAAATTAAACCAACCATAATTACCTACTCAACCTGTGGAAAATCCAAAAAACTGAGAGGTAACCCCTATCTTTGGGGTAGAGTAGGAGGGAACTATAGATGTAGGTGTCATTCATTACTAGAATGTTTAGGTAAAATCATAAAAGACATTACAAAATCCATGAATAACGATTATCAATATTCTAAATGAAAAACTAGAATAACCTGAATAAACATTCCAAGATAAAGAGCCTAAAATATGAAAAAGCTAACACAAGTCATCCATTTATCCCCTTCCTTGAAAGACTTAGAGAATATAAGAATAGAGGATAATCTGAGATGATCTAGGAGTTAAGGAAACTCAATATAGAAATCCCACTATTATAAGACATCAGGGACATCCCAAAACTCAACATAGTGATAAAAAACTTGTGCATTAAAACTCCAAGAAGAAAAAGGCAATACCCTAAGACCATATAGGTGGATATAAAACTTGAAAAATTGTTAGTAATAAATATAATCCTACCTAAATATGGAGATCCAAGAAGCCCTATCATTACTATGACTATATAAAGGATAGAGATAGCCAATGTCCTAGTTGACTTAGGGGCTACCATTAATGTAATGATAGTTGATACTCTAAAATATCTATCCCTTAAAAGAGTGTAACCCACTTCCACAGTCCTAAAAATGGTAGACCAATCAACTACCAACCTTGAAAGTAACATTGAAGATGTAGATATGAAATTAAAATCTTGGGAATATTCAATCAACTTCATGATACTCCAACTTAAGATGATAAAACTTGGATATCCATTAATTTTGGGAAGATCCTAGTTAGTAATAGTTACATCAATTATAAACTGTAGGTATAGAGATATGACCATATCCAATGGGATAAAAGCAAAAAGAGACTCCTTATACCCACCTATAAAACCATCCATTGATCCTTTAGAACAAATGTGGATAGATGATCCCAAAAACAAAAAAACCTTTCTTTATTATCTATCGTGATAATAAAATAACATCTAGAGGAACTTGAAGAATAATTAGCATGGATCTTGGAAGAACACAATGAATCTCTAGAGTTTGACAGTGAAACTCCAGCGTTTGATAGTCAAGAACTAGATTCTGATAGAAGAGATATAGAGTTTGACCATCCTACCTTGGAACTATAACTCATCACCCATATGAACCAAGAATCCATCTAAAAACCTCCTAATGGCACATATTACCACTAACCTATCCAATAAAACACTTTTAAATGGGCATGAAGTGGGTATAACTTATTTTTGAAAGGTTTCTATTGTCCTTTAGATAATGTAATTTCTCTAGGAAAAAAATTATTGAAAAATGTCACAATATTCCACATGTTGTTACAATATTCCTACCCCTTGAACTCTTTAATGAGATAATTTAGACATGTAAATTATATCCACCTAGAAACCAAATAGATAGTTATCCACCCTATAATAATGCTAAACATCAATATCTGGTTAACCAACAAATAAGAGACCAAGATGTTTGATAGTTTGAAGGACCATACAAAGGTTTTTTCATGGTTTTATAGTGACACTAATGGCATCAAACCTTATGTATACACTCATAACATTTACACTCAAATAATTAGACCTATCATACGTCCACAATGAAGGATCAACCTAACTTTGAGGGACATAGTGAAAAATGAGATAGAGAAACTGCTAGAAGTAGGATTTATTTATCCTATCTCTGATAGTAAGTGGGTATCACCATTGGTGATAATTCCTAAAATGAATGGTAACTATAGAATCTATGTTGATTATAGATAAATCATTAAATCTACCATTAGGGATTAATTTCCATTACCTTTCATTGATTGATTACTAAATAACCTAGCTAGGAAAAAGTATTTTTCCTTCCTATATGGATCTAGTGGTTATAACCAAATAAAGGTAGCTCAAGAAGACTAAGAAAAAACAAATTTCACTTTCCCTTGGGGAAACTTTGCTTATAGGTTTCTAACTTTTGGCTTATGTAATACACCTATCACTTTCTAAAGGGTAGTGTTGGCTATATTTATTAACCTAACCAATAAATGTATGGAAGTATATATGGATGATTTTATCATCTATGGTGGTTCATTTGATGAGGCTCTATCTAATTTAGATAAAGTGCTAACTAGATGTGAAGAACACCAGTTATCTCTCAGCCATGAGAAATGATTTATAGTGGTAGATCAAGGTATAATATTGGGACATCATATCTCTTCTCAAGGAATATAAATATATCCTAATAAGATTGAAGTCATTTCTAACTTACCTACTCCTAAAAATCAAATTGATATTAATAGTTTCTTAGGACATGCAATTTATTATAGATCTTCATCGAGGATTTTATCAAAAACATTGCTCATATATTTGATTTGTTAGTAAAGGATAGTTATTTTATGTGGAATGATGATTTTAAATAGGTTTTTGATATAAATAATAATAAATTTATTTCTAATCTATTATTAATAGGACCTAATTAGGAACAATCATTTCACATCTATATTAATGCATCCAATAATGCCATGGGTGCAGTCATAGCTCAAAAGGATGAAGAAAGGATGATGTGTTTTATTAATACATAATCCAAAACCTCACTCCCACTAAAATAAATTACACAAATAGTAAAAATATTTTCTCATTATTATTTATATAATGAATAAATTCAAACATTATATCACTAGTTATAAAATATTTGTTTACATAGATCACTTAGCTATGAGATATTTAATGAAAAAAAATGATAGGAGGAAGAATCATTAGATGGATATTATTATTGAAATAATTTGACATAAAAATCATTGAAAAACCTAGGGAAATTAATGTGGTTTCCTATTTCTTTTCAAGACTGAATGTTGCAGGTGGAGAAGAACCACTAGAGAATAGTTTTCCTAATGAACAATTGTTTATTATTTCAGCACAATCACCTTGGTTCGTTGACATGGTAAAATAATTATCCATGGGTAATTTTATTTATTAATTCACTCATAAATAAATGAAACATTTAGTTAGAGATAAATCTCATTTTAAATGGCTCAATGGTGTATTATTTAGATGTGGACTTGGCCATGTGTTCCATGGGTGTGTTAGAGAGGATGAAACTTATGCCCTCATAATATATTTCCATGATGAGATTTGAGGGGGTCACTATTACACCAAAATGACTTCCCATAATATATTTGTGGCTATATATTATTTTCCATCACTCCATAGATATGTGAATAAGTATAATTTGTTAATGTGATCCTTACCAAAGGATGGGCAAACCCACATTGTCTAATGAAATGCACCTCCATCCTCAAGTGGTTTTAGAACCATTTGAGAATTTGGGGTTGTATTATTTAGGTCCTATTAATCCACCATGCCAAAGAAAGGAGTACATGCTAGTGTGCATAGACTATGTCACTAAGTGGGAAAGTTTCAAGATCTTTCATTTGTAAAAGAGAAGGCAGTTGTTGACTTATTGTATTACAAGACCATGCAAAGATTTGAATCACCAAAATAAATAGTTTATAATAAAGGACCTTAGTTCATGTCCAACATAATAATAATTTTCTTAGAACACTATCATATCAGCCACAAGAATTCATCCCCTTAACATCGACAAGCAAATGGAAAGGTGGAGGTCACTAATAGAGAGTTGAAACCATTATAACTAAAATATATAGAAACATACAAGAAGGATTAGTAAAACAAGCTATCAGAGATAGTATGGGAATATACCACTACCTATAAATCCATGACATGATTTTCACCTTATGAATTGGTGTTTGGTAAGAAACCTCTACTTTTTATTGAGATTGAATTACAAACTTTGAGGACCATAACAAACGTAGGATTCAATATTTATGAGGCACATAAGGAAAATATTTTTTTACTAAATGAACTAGATGAACTAAGGATGGAAGCTTTGTAAAATATAGATCTATTATAGTATCAAACTAATCAGTGGCATGGCACTCACATCAATGGTGTAGGATTCAATGAGTGAGATTGGGCACTAATATTTGACTCCAAGTTCTATCACTTCAAAGATCAACTAAGAATCATGTTTTTGGGACCATTTAAAATAGAAAAATATTTGATAATGGGTCAATCCAATTATTTCCCATTTATGGGAACTAGAAGACTCTTCTATTAAATGGTCATAGGCTGAGGCTTTACCAAAAGAATTTTGTTAAGGAAGAGTTTATCCATTCGATTTAATTTTAAGAAGAATTTATCTTCATGGAAGAACCTAAGTTATTCTATGAAGGATAATATTTGAGAATTGAATATCAAATAAGAGAGGGGGTTGAAAACCAAAAATAATAGTCCTCTTCCCAAAAAAAGAAAGAAAAAAGAAAAATAGATAAAAAGAAATTTGAAAACTAGTAAATGGTCACTTCTCCATGGGATAGCAATAAAAATGGTGTTGTAATATCTTTCTATATTCCTAAGAATGAATAATATGTTTGAATCATGGTAGGATAGGTGCAGAAAGGGAATTTAAGACAACATCACAATTAGTAAGTTATCTTAAATTTAATGTTTTATGTAGGCATATCCATTAGATTTTAGGATGCTTATGTATACTCATCTAAGGGAGAGGTTACCCACATTGGGAAGGTGTCCTAAAAAGTGGTAAATGTCCTAAAAATAGGCATACTAAAATGATCCTATCAACAGTAAGATGGATTTTCCATAAAATAAAAAGGGAATATGATGTTACTCAAATTAAATCATTATCACTCATGATGAAAAGGTATTGGTTTATGTAAATCATGGGATTTTTCCTAGTCAAAAGTGTGGGAAATAAATTTGTTTAGATAAATAATGAAATAAAATTTACATGAGAATTATAGAGTACTCCTAAGAATATTTGAAAGGATGCTTCTATACAATACAATTATTTTTCTCAAGTGCCAGATCAAATCTTCCATGAATAAGGATTCTAAAAGATCCTAAGGATTTGAATCCTTAATGATAATAGTTTAAATTTAAGTGTGATGATTATTTAAAATATCCTATTCCTATTTATAATATTGTGATCATCCTTTCATATTGTCTACAAAAATTATGTGTGTTGATTCTTAGATCTAATTTCATAAGTATAGTTGTTAACATGCATCAAAAGAAGAAGTCAGAGCTAGATTCTACTAAACTATTATTGGAGGAGTGAGATGTAACTTCCATATTTGAGGAGGATATGTAGCTTGATATTTTGCATAAATTCTATGGGTGTCATGAAATATTGGTGAATTAATTCATCATTAAATTAAAGGACAATTATTCTAATATAAAGGGAGTGCAAGTTATATTCACTAGTCAGGGAATTAGTGATCTCACAAGCATTATAAATGAAGGATTGAGAATTATTGGTAGGTCCAATTTCAATGAAATTATTGGGATTTTTCATGAGGAAGGATAACCATATCATGAGCTAATTGTCAATCCTCAAGGAATGACAAAAGGAATAAAAATGAAAATTCTACCATAACCATATAGGACACCATATTTTTGGGTAATTAAGAATCTAACTTGTCATGTATAGTATGTTTCATTATGGTGTGATGTTATTATAATTCTCATTCATTTGAGGCAAGGGTTACATAAATCTAAACATAGAATAAACCTACCTATGTATTTTTTGTGTACCATACAAGTTATGGTTTTTAAACATCAGAAAGGGCCAAGTTGTATAAAACACCATGGGATTATTTAGTTCATTTGTAATCATAATTTCCTTACGAAACTAATAGGAGAGTTAGCTTAGGAATCCTTTCTAAAAAATAAAATGGATGAGTATACTAAGATAAAGAGGATAATTTTGTATGTAGCCAGAACTCCAAAATCTATCTCTATAGAGGGAACCTCGATTGAAAGAACAACTTTAGAGAAACCCACAAAATTAGAGAATAAGATAAAATTGATGTGTAGACCATTACCATTAATAGCATATCCTACTTTGGAACCAACTAGGAGGCCACCACCAAAGAGGAATCTAAGACCTAGGGTTCTATCAACTAGCTCTAGAGTTAATCAAGAGCCACCTACCTCCCAATAACCCATTTCCATTACAAAATAAGAATAAGAAAAGGTCCCTAAAATAATTATACTAAAAATTCTATGTAGGTATTCATGAAGGAAAAGGGGTACTCCTCAGGAAGAACCTTGTCTTGTTACCCAACCTAAAATAAGAAGAAACTTAATTTTGTTACTTGATGATGATGAAGAGAGAGATGTGGTAGAAATCATGGGTAGATTAAAATAAAAACCATTGGAAAATCCACATTTAGGAGATTAATTACTTTTAGAAGATAAGACTAAGGATGTTGAGAAAGACATAGTGCCAAAAGAAATAGATGAAGAAAACAATGTACCTTTAATGTAGGTCACCTCTTTTGATGATGCATACAAAAACCATGACAAAGTCTCCCCCATATCCTCCAAAATCATATTATAGAGTGAATATTGATAAATTAAAATATCATATGATTGAAAAAAAAACTCATTGCTCCATCTCAGATGAATATGTAGACATATAAAAAGACATATTACTCTCTAATGTTGAAGAAACAATCAAATAAAAATTAGACCATATTGCCTCTTTGATGATGCAACTCCAAGGTAAGGATTATACCCTATTTTGTTTAAAAAAATAAATATAAGGGTTTAGACATAAATATATAGAAAAGGATATTGATAAAGTAGTGATAAAATGAAGGGTCATTGAGTTTGAAGTATTGGTTAATCAAAAAGACCCAACAGCTCATAGGTCATAATTAGATCAAGAAGTTCAAACTATAGTATCCTATCATGAAATTAACTATATGAAAATAAAATTGTAAGTAAATTAAAGGTATAAAAATGGAAAATATTAAATTTAGAGAAGATAATAAAAAATATAAAATAAAATTTTGGATAGGCATAATAATAAACTTATAAGGTTAAATCCACCCTCCAAGTTGTATGTCAACTTGGAGAAAGTTTTTATCTTGTAGAAGACCTTTTGCTTATATCCTCTTCCTCCATGAATAATTTTGTAGATGGAAATTATTAATAATTTACTATTATCTTCCCTATGAAATTAATAATCATATAGAATTTATATAAATCTTTATAAAATGTACCCCCAACTTCTAGGACTTGCTATGTGAATTATATCTCTATGACATGATCTTAGGAAAATCACCTAGATTCATCATCAAATTGTTTGTAGGATAATTATAACTCAGGGCTCTCCTCTCTACCTTAAAGAACCAAATTACATGGGAATAAATAAATGATGAATATTTTGATAGAGAAAGGACACTAAAGTTACGTATTAGGCCTCTTTTCACCAGTGCTAGAAAAATTATCAATGAATTCATAACTAACTATTTTTATCACCAGGACATTCATGATCATTACTTGCAGGCTCTCTATTATAGCACTACCAATCTTGACATGTCTTACTAACATCATTTTGAAGAGGTAATATCAACAAATGAAAAAATATGGGAAACATTGAGTGTCTACTCGAAGATAAGATAAGTCATCTCCCCCACCAATTTAAAGTGGAGTCTATCAAGTGTTTGGGTTATGATACAGATAGTTAAAAAATCTATGACAGATGGGAGAAGAAACCCATGGATTATAATGTGGTATAGACCACCACTCCTCCTCACCCCCATGTCACCATGGAAGACTACATTATCCTAGTCCTCTAATTAGTTTTAAAGATGAATCCAAATTTTTATCCAAGATATGGTATTTATAGTTGTAATTGAATATAATAGGTTTGACCCATTTTCCATATATGATCTTAGTTCATTCCTATAATAAAGGGTTCATAATTATAAATATAGATAGAAATAGTTTTCAAGATGTCTTAAAAAAAATTAAAGTGTGGGGGAAATGATGAGTCCACATGATCACCTCTATTTCACTTATCAACCTATTCTCTTGGATTGATTATTTCATACATCTTAATACTTAGGGTCAATATAAAGTATGAAATAGATAGTTATATCTTTTTGGTTTGTGTGAGTTTGAATTTTTAATTATTGTCATTATGTTCTAATATTTGACATGGTTAGTTCTCTAGTTTTGAATATACATGAAGTATAATAGACTATAAACAAACACTAAGAGTTTTGGTGTAGTAAGTTAACCCTTGGAGAAATCTTAGAGAAAGATGAAACCCTACAGTGTAGCTCCAAAGTTTATTAGTAAAGCTTTGGAGTTATAAGTATATCTCTGGAATTTATCAGTAAAGCTCCAAATTATGATATTCGAGATTTAGAATACTAAGGCATTCTATGAATGAGCCAATGAAGCTCTTGAACCTATCAATATAGCTCCAACATTACTCCAACACATGTCTAATACATTTTTGATGAAACTTCAATATTTTGAAATTGACTAGAGGGCTATTTCCAGATTATGTCTACACCTATTTTTAGGTTTTCTACTTATAGTAATTCTAATTATAGAATATATAAAATAAGAGCATTTTATTTACAATGATATTTTGGGTTACTTAATTTAGTTATGTAAAAATAAAATAATATAACCAATCGAACAAACTTGGAATACATTACCCTACTTTATAACATTCCTCCTTGGAGTGTAAGTAGTTTTAACACATATTTCTATTTTTCAATTAAGTTTGATCACTATTGTGATATTTTTCATTTGTTAAATATAATATAGGCTACTATAAAAATAGTTAAATATAATAAGTAGTATTTCTTGCTACTTCCTAGGGATCATCATATAAGATATTATTATCAATAGATGTATTATTTTATTTTGTAACTCTTTTTTTTCAATTAATGAATTTTTTTATATTTTCAAATATACTAAGTTGATTTCATCATGATCTAAGGGAGAGAAAGGGCCTATTCACCCAAGGAAACTAAGACCTATGTGATAGTTATGTTTTCATATTTCATTTTTCATTTACGTTTGAATAAGATTATTTATGTGTAATTGTGGAATGTTAACCTACATGATTATCTCTATTTGTATGTGTGCATTTGTTTCCCAACTATTTTCCTTGGTATTGATTTCATTGATGAGAACATTTTATTAATAAGTAAATTCAATTCTACAGTCTTAAAAAGTAAGTGTATGCAATCAGAAATGCATCATGTCTATAAATCAATCTTGGTTTAGAGAAGATAAAGCATACTTACACTTTTGATTGGGTGTACATTTATTAAACAGGGGCATGACCAATATGGGGATTGAATATAACTGATTAGGGAATCACTTGTCATAATACACCATGCTAGGAAGGGTTATAAAGCCTATATTCTAACACAATCATGAAATAACCCTAAAAGAGTCATAGATTTAATGTTCACTCTATTCTAATAAACATGAAAGTAAATATAATCTAGTGCACCCCAAATATTATGGCACAAAATGGGGTTTAGAAACAAAAAAAATAAACTAAACACATATATAATACATATACTCATGTCAATGTATACAAAATCCTAATACATAAAAGAAAGAAACACAACTACATTATCTATCTACTCTTACAAAGGAGAAATAAAGTTAGGAATACTTACCTTGACAATGAACCCACCGAGCCTCAATCTCTCCCTTAACCAAGGTGATTTAAAAGATATTATTGTGGTATGTAAGGATAAAAAATAAAAATTATCTCTAGGATACACAACCGATCTATGCATCCAAAATAATTCTCCATAAGACAAGATTCGTATCTCCAAAGAAGGTATGGAACCCTAAGATTTATTCCTCAAGTAGAATGGTTATAAGTAGATGTTAATTCACACTTATTATTATTTTATTCTCTTCTTAAAATTAATTGGAAATTAACTTGTATATATAGTTAGATCTTATCCTAAATCTTTATGAATATGTTAGTTGTACAAGGTTGACGTAGTTGACCCTGTATGTTTTTGGGAGCTAAATCACTAGGTCCCAAGCTAGGTCAACCGATGGGATAAAAAAAATATAAATTGAAAATACCCAAAAATATTATAAGGTCAACCCAATCGACCCTATATATTAATTAGAGGCTGGAAACTTTAGAGGGTCAACCCAATCGACCTAGTATAGTCAACTAGTGAAAGGGGGTCAAGGCAAGAAAAATGAGAATAAAGGTGTGAAAAATGTTTGAAATGGGTAAAAATGAGAATAATAACATTATTAAATTTTTTTTTGGATACAATTGGGTATATGGAAAGTGGAAAAAGGGACAATAATCTCATAAAGCACTAATGGTTTCCCCACCCCTTTCCTAGTGTACCCCTTAAGGTGTGCACTTAGAGAGATTAAGACTTGATAGGTTCTTGCAAGATAAAAAATATAAATAATCAATAAAATTTTAAAAATATTATATGTATATATATTCCCCACTTGAATCTCATCATGTGTCATATGAGTGAAACATGGGATGGTGCTTTGAGAAATAGGACATGATAACACATACCCCTGATGATAAGTAAAGTGCAGTAAGCAAAAAATAAGATAAATAAAAGGATATAATTGAAAAAATCATACCTTTACTTAAATTATTGTTGTATATAAATAATTATATTGAAATAATAAGTGAAAACATCTAATTTGAAGAACACTAGGTGGACCTGTAGAAGTTAGTGCAAAAAATAGCTAAAAATTGAAATTTTTGGAATATAGGCATATAGTAGTGTAAAATGCGTTAAGGAAAAGATATGAGGATATTAGGAAAAAATTTAAAATCATAATTTTTAAGGAAAGGCTAAATATTTAAGGCAAATGAATGATAAATGATGGCAAATGAATGACAAATGAGTGTAAAAGAATGAAAAATGATCATAAAACACACTAAATCATGTTGGAAAGAATGGAAAACATAAATGGAAAAAATTAATGTAGAATATACTAAATCACATTGGGAATCATTTAAAATATGAATGATAAAAAATAATATCCATGCAATAAAAATTGAACAAAGATACATAAGCAAGTGAAAAGTAATCTCATGTAAGATAGGAAAAAAGAAATACATGAAAGATGGAAAATGAAACGCAATTTAATATGTAAAACAAACATGAATAATGCATAAATAAATATAAACATTTAATAATGGAAAATTTCATATGTAAGACAAGTGAATTCCACAAAAAATCAAATAAGAACATGATGGAGAAATAAAAATCTAAAAGCTCTAAAGGATGAAAAACTCACACCTAGTTCTTGTTTTAAGATATAATGTAAGAAAACAAAACCACATAATGACATGAATAGTATGAAAATGAGGTGTTTTGGTAAATAAATGGTGTAAGAGTGTAATCCATAGTTGATCAGATATGTTTTTTTTTCTCTAAGGATAGATAAAACTGAAACAAAGTAGTGCTAGAATGTTTTTAAGAGGTGAAAAAGAAGAAAATATAGAATAAAGGAAAACAAATTTGGAATCAAAATTTTTCTATCAAAGGGGGAAATTAAATTCATGGAGGGGATAATGAAGGAAATACAAAGGTAGAGGAACTCTTTATCAAAGTCAAGACACTCAAATTAGGTTTGTAAAAACAAGAGGACTTTCGACCTTAAGGATTCTAAAGAACTTCTCTTAACCACACAAATTTTAGATCAATAAATTTAG
Organism: Torreya grandis; assembly: GCA_037957365.1. NCBI lineage: Eukaryota > Viridiplantae > Streptophyta > Pinopsida > Cupressales > Taxaceae > Torreya > Torreya grandis. The sequence goes on from JARHVA010000330.1 coordinate 4,648,427, forward strand.
TATATATACCATCCCATAAAGTATATATGATTGAAAATTAAAATGGAACTATCTTACCACAACATGTCCCCCATTCCTCAAGACCCATTAGAGAGCCATCGGTCTACTACAAAGATTGGGTACTTATGTGAGAAAGTAGGTAGCACCATAGAGTTTGTTGATTTACCCTATTCCAATATACTAGCCTACCAAATCCAAAAGGACCTTGACTCTATGTGAGGCCAAATTTGGAGTTTGATATTTGATTATAGATAGGATATGTGATTGAAATCATGTCTTTTGTTGTGACTTGACTTTTGAGATTTATATGTTGCCTTTTGGATATCATTACCTTTTGTTTCAAATGATTTGTATTTTAGTGTTATTGATGTAATTTTATATTCCCCCTCCATATGGATATGGAAAACCAAACATGGGTGTTAAAGATGAATTTCATTTGAATACTTGGGACAAGGTTTCTAAGAGAGAGATACTTTAAAGAGCATGGGGTCTAAGAGTCTCATAAATCTAGGTGAAATAAAAGTGATATCTTGACTTAAACATTATTTTATCTAATATGGAGTGAAAGAAATAGGAAATAAAGAGGAGTGACACATTAATAATTTGAATTACTTCAAATTTCAAAAAAAAATGACAAAAGGAAAAAAGGGATACAATGATAATAATGTGTGATTCCTTATCATAGGAATGAGGTAAATGGAGGAAAACATGCTAACATAGATTGTTGTACAAAATCCATGTAAAAAAAGAATGAAAATCTAAATTTGAGAACAAGGATCAAATAACTTTTTGTTACAAAAAAATGATAAAATGGTAATTTTATGAGGAGGGACGGGTCTTATCCATGGTCTTACACTACAACTTCATAAAAGAGAAACCCACAAGGGTACCAAAAAGAAACATGTGAAAAAAAAGAGAAAAGAAAAAAAGGTGGTATTTTGTGAGGAGGGCCTGAACCTATCCATAGTATTATACTACAAAATCACAAAATAGAAACCCATGAGGGTGAATTCTAAATAAGGGAAAAATAATGATAAAGCTACTAAGGTAAAGAATAACATAAACAAATAAAAGAAATATATGAGGACAAAAAATGAAAGCAAATGCCAAATGTAATGTGTAATAAAACCAAAGAACATATAGGAAAAAAATGATGATAGTAAATAAAAAGGTAAAGTGTAAAAAAACATGAGACAAAAATAATAAGTAATATCTATGATAACATCTCTATCAAAGATGAGCATGTGAAATACAAGTCTACAAATCTCGAAAGGTTTCTTGAAGTTGAATTTGGTTGTTATTATATATTGTAGAATAAGAGTGGGCATCATAAGATGCCCCAAAGGGTAAGTGGATTTAGGGATGGGCATCACAATATTCCCTAAATTATGAAGGCACATGTGGATGGGCATCGCAAGATTACCCAACATGTGAGTTGGAGTGAGGTAACATTGAACTATTAGAATGATTTGCATAAGGTTGGTAGGTGCATTCAGAGATAGACAAATGTGTTGATTTGTTATATTTTAAGGAGGTTGAATGAAATTTATTTTTTAGGTGTAATTTTTTTCCAATTAGCTATTTTTTGGAAAAAATCTAAAATTTTAGATTCGTAAACAAATAAATTTTTGAAAAACTATTCACCCGATTTTCATAGAAAGTGTCCATATAATTGGTAAATTCACCAAGATATACATATATTAGTATTAAAATTTTATTATTTTATTTAAAAATTCCCTATTGTACATATGTTTTATAGTTTTTAATATAAAAATATTTGCCTAAAAATATAAACTTCTAAAAAATTCTCAATCCTTAAAAAATACCCTAGTTGAATGTGGCATATGATGGGTAGGAGAGTTATGAGATGGTAAAAAAGGTAAAGGAACATGTATGATATGCTTTGGATTAGGCATTTTAACTAGGTACTCCTTTGCTTCATGTGAATTAAGAGGTTTAGGTTTAATAGATGCAATAATATGTTTGAAGTTATTTATGTTAGTTATCCTTTCCTTATTGGTGTAAGAAGGATCAACTATGGTTTGAAAAAAATTAGTGGATGAGGTATAGGTATGGTATGATTGTTTTTTAATCATTAGGTAGTTGGTTTTTATGTGATTGTGGTTCTTGAGATTTAATTTTATAATCTTGAAGATAGTCTTGATAACATTTTTGGTTAGAGTATCAATATTGAAATGCAGACCAAGTAAGGAGAAAACAAGGAAATGGTGAAGATCATGAAAAGACTCATTAGAATGACCTATAGTATCATGCCACCAAAAAAACTTATTAGGATTCTACCATTTTGGAGTAGGTTTGGAAGGATAAAATTGGTTGAATTAGATGCTCAATTTTGAGGTTGGGAAGGGTTGGATGAATCAATGTTATGAGAAGATGATTGGAAAGGTACTTTCATAAATTTTTGAGATGGTTCAAATTGAGTCATAAGAAATTATTGCCTTTTTGCTTGGTCTAAGGCTTCATTTAAAGTTTTAGGTGAAAAGATTCAAACTTTGTATTGAAGGGGAGGTTTAAGAGTAGTGACAAATAGTTTTAAAAGACTATCATCATTCATGTTATGGTCCAATTTATGACTGAGATACTTCCCTCATTTGATGAAAGTATGATTAGATTCATTAGGAAGTTTATTGGCATTGATAAAATGACTAAGATAATTTTTAGGAAGGTCATCATGTTGGAATTTCTTCACTAGAACATTGACTAAACCATCTAGTTATGAGATGAAATGTTAATTAACTTAGTTGTACCATTCAATTTCATCATCAACAGAGGTTTTTGATAAGATATTGGTGGTAGAAAAGGTATTAGTTTGGACCCATTCTATTTAGAGATTACCAAAAGACTTAAGAAAGATAGAAGGGTCCTTAGTCCCATTATATGTAATAGTTGGAGAAATGTTTCTAATATATATGAATTCAATGAATGGGGACAAAGGTTCATTTTGAATATGTTGAAGTATTTTTTTATTCATTGGAGTTTGAGTGATGATATTATCATTGGCATTTCTAATAGGAGGGACAAAATTTGGATTTGGTTAAGACATGATGACTTGAGTTGGTTGACTAGTCATGTTTAATAAATGTTGGTGCATGTTCATCATTTGAGATTGATTGGTTATTTACATGATGTTCATTTGTTATATGAATTTTTTAAGGATTTTAGCTGTATTAATAGGTGGGTTGGTATTTTTAGGAGGGGTATTGGTAGTGTTGATGGAAGGAAGATTCTTTGTAGGTGGAAGATTCCCAACATTAGTGTTAGTTGTCTTAAGTGTGGTATAATAAGGAAGCTTGGAAAAGCCACAATTCTTGTGAGGAGTGTAAATAGTATTATCATAAAGGTTTTTAAAAAATTAGGAATCATCTAGATTATCAATTTGAGTGGTTTTGACCATGTTACTTCAGGAATTGATAAGGCTTGGTGATCTTGTTATGGGTGTAACAAGAGGATTGTGAACATTGGTTATAAGGGTATGAGTGTTGATATGAAGGGGATTAGTTGGTGAAAAATTCCCAAAATACGTATTGGGAGGAGTATTAGGATGAATGAGCTCAACTACATTACATTGTGTAGTGATTAGTTTTGTTTTAGGAGAAGAGGAATGAAGAAAGTGGATAGTTTCATCTGAAGTAATAAAATAAGTGAGATTATTATCCAAATAATTAATTATGTAATGTTCTTGACTAAGATAAGGCTGAAAATATGCCATCATAATGAGACAAGACTAGATAACCAAACAAGAAAGAGGTGAAAAAAGAACAAAGAGATAGGAAGTGACAAAAATAGTACAGGGTCAACTAGGTCAATCTAGTACAATGAACAGAGGTTAGAAAAAGAGTGAAGAGGGTCTAAAAATAGTACAAGGTCGATTGGATCAATCTAGTACAATAATTAGATATTGAAAAAATGTACAAGGTTGACTCAATTGACCTAGTACAATAGATAAGGAAAATTAGTAAGCTTATAATAGAATTATGAACTGAAACAAAATAAATTTTTCAAGTAATCTGAAAAGAAATAGTTGAAAGGAAGCAAAAATTAAATTGGATTAACACTAACCAATCCAATTGAAGAACATAACACAAAACCTTGCACAAACATTGGCTAATGCAATTTTTTACAATACAAAATAGAATCGAGCAAAGAGCAAGCAATCAATTTGGAAAGTAAAGAGCTAACTAATTGGTCAACCTAAATGTTTATTATATTAATAGAATATATGATTTTAAATGTGATGGGAAGTTATTTTTAAGCAAATAACTAGAATAGAAATCTAAGGATGGTTTCAGGTATTTTGGGCTAAAAAAGACTATAATGCCAATGATATAAGCTTGGTATTAGGGCCTACCCCCTCACTTCACACACTACAAGAACAAGGGTGTTTGGTGCTTATCCATAATATACCATTAAATATTCTTTATAATTGACCAAAGTATCAAGTTGACTCCCCCTTGGTGATTAAATCTAGGTAGGTTGGCCTTGGGTAGAAAAATGTTAAAATGCTTATTTAGATTTTATGATTTGGTCGTGTGTGCATAAAATAAAAAATAGTGAAACTAAATTATTAACTAAAAAACACCTAATTAAGATATGTGATCTATTCTCATCATGCAAGAAACAAGAAAATAAAGTGTGAACTAATTACTAACACATAAGGTTAATTCTAAGTCTAAAATAAGGTATAATGTTGATATCATTAATAGTGTATGCACAAAATATAGAATAGGGTCAATAAGGTTGATCCTATACTACAAAATCAAGGTTTAAAAAAGAACAAGGTTGGTAGAGTCCACCTAGTTATCCAAACAACACACATAACATATAATTGGGTCGATATGGTTGATTTAGTTGACTATGCAAGGGTATTTTTGAAGACTACAAATTGTAAAATGAAAGATTTTAAAGAAAGAGATAGAAAGATAGAAAATAACCTTGGTGGATTAGAGATGCAAATAATGACTATTGTTGTTCAAGAACCTTTATATATGCTTGAAAATTATGCTAACTAGGTCAAATGGGTTTATCAAGATTTACGTAAACTTGTTATCGAGTGCCTAAAATGTATAGGGTTGATTAGGTCGACCTATTAGTCTATAATAGATGTTTGGGAAGATGAAAACCTATATTAGGTCAACAGGGTCGATCCAATATCCTGTACCTAAAAATTATGCATAAAAGTTAGATACTAGGTTGATAGAGTTGATCTAGTATGGATAATATATGATAAAAATAATGATGAAAGAATGAAATAAGATGAAAAAATATTGCAAAGGTTAGTTCACGTTGGGTTCACTAGAATGTATTATGAATGTGAATCTAAAGTGAAGGTAATAGTAAGAAGAAAATGGAAACTTGAAGACAATCCAACTAGTGGTGTGATAGGATTAACATCAGGTTCACCATCATTTTATGAAATCAAAAATACATCATATATATAAATCAATTCAAGCTCAGAGAAGCTAGAGTATACCTACACTTCAGATTGGGAATATATTTGTTAAGCAGAGGCATGACCAATATGGGGATCCTATAGACTCGATTAGGGAATCACTTATCACAATACACCATGATAAGAATGGTTCCAAAGCCTATAGTCTAACACAATAATTTAACAACCCTAAAATAGTCTTAGGTTTAATGTTGACTCTATTAGAATAAACAAGAAAGTAAATATAATCTAGTGAACACCAAAGATTGTGGCACAAAATGGGGGTTAAAAATAAAACAACATAAACTAAATATGTATAGAAGACATATACTCACATCAATGTATATAAAATCCTAATACATGAAATAAAGAAGCACAACTAAATTATCTATCTACTCTTACAAAGGATAAGTAAAGTTAGGGATACTTACCTTGAAGACAAACCCATCGAACCTCAATATCTCCCTTAGACAAGGTGATTTGCAAGAGATTGTTGTGGTATTTAAAGATAACAAAGACAAATAAACTCTAGGATACACAACCTATCTATGCATCCAAAAGACTTATCCATAAGACAAGATATGTATCTCCAAAGAAAGTATGAAACTCTAAGATTTATTCCTCAAGGAGAATGGTCAATAAATGGATGTTCATTCTCACTTATTATTATTTTATTATCTTCTTAAAAAAAATTGGAAATGAACTTTTATATATAGGTAGATCCTTCCCTAAATCCTTCTAAATATGTCAGCTATATAGGGTCGACCCAGTCAACCCTATATGTTTTCAAGAGGTAAATCACTAGGTTCCTGAGCTAGGTCAGCTAAAGGGATAACAAAATTCTCAAGTGAAAATACCCAAAAATAGTATAGGTTAAACCCAGTCAACCCTATATATAAATCAAGGGATGAAAATTGTATAGGGTTGACCTAGTTGACCTAGTATAGTCAACTAGTGAAAGGGGGTCAAGGCAGTAAAAAAGTAGGATAAAGATGTGATAAATGTTTGGAATAGGTACAAGTGAGAATAATAAGCTTAGTTTAAATGGTTTTAAGATTCAAGTGTGTAGATAGAAAGTGGAAAAAGGTTCAATAATATTATGAAACACCAATGGTCTATCCACCCATTTTTTGATGGACCCCTTAATGTGTGTACTGAAAGAGATCAAGACTCGATGGGTTCCTGCAAGATACAAAGTACCAATAATCAATAAAAGTTTGAAAATATTATGTGTATACATTAAGTGTGATTCCACTTCCATTAATTTTGTTTCTAATTTCCATCAAATGTGTTTCTAATTCCATCAAGTTTTTTTTCCATTCTAGCAAGTGTGATTTTGAGTCAATGCCAGAGTGTTTTCATTTACAAGCAATTAGCTAGTTTTCACTTTTAGCAAAATAGAATATAACTTAGGATTAATTTCTCCATCAAAACCCCCCAAAACATTATTATTAGATAAATCATCAAATTATCTTATTACATATAGCCATTAGACACTAGCCTTGGTATGAATGACATCAACCTTAGATTGATTAAATGAATGGGTAAACGACACCCATTAACTTGAACTCAATACTTTCCTTGAACAAAGATAGGTCGCCAATAATGTGCCAAATAATTTATATAATCATAATGGATTAAATATTTTTTTTTAATTCATCCCGTTATAGACCTCACACATTATCCCTTAAAACATTCATACATATTTTTTACATCTAAAATGAGGTCATGTCATTGGCTAGAAACCACTTACTAGTTCCATTTTAGATCAAATTGATGACTAGTGTTCTCTCTGATGTGTGTGTGTGTAAATATATATCAAAAAAATTACTGAGCATAAGACTAGTTCCAATCTACCAACATTGCCAGACATTTTTTTACTTGTACCAAACCTAATAATACTAATCAAATGTTAGGCATAAGACAAATAAATAAAATATTAGGTTAGGGATATGAATTCAATCATTACCAAAAATCATAAGACCTTTTCCAATGCTTTATCCACAATACAAATATAAAGTAGTAAAATAAGCTATAAATTATAAAGGTTTTATCAAGAAAAATAATAATCCTACTTTGTAAGCATTCCCAACCAATTTTTTAGCTTGTAGCAATAAAAACTAGTAATAGTAACCAAATGTTACACAAGCTGAATTAAAAGAAGACTAGGTCATGCATATGAACTCAATTACTATTGAAATATTTGTGACCTTTGCCAATGCTTTATCAACAACATAAATAAAAATAAATAAAACAATCGACAAACTATAAATCCCCAATGGTACCTTCTTGGCACGCCTTGAAATAACAAAATCAAAATGATTGCAACAAAGTTCTTATATCTTAATCCCATGTGCAACTCAGACTTTACCAAAGTAAACATTTAATGATAATTACATTAGTAGGCTTCCAAATCCCCTTCCAACTTTAGTGAAATGAAAAACAATGTGAAACCATTATGATGACAAGAATATTTAACTTGTCTATAAAAATAGACAATTCTCAATCCTTTATCCTGCCACCCACATTCAATACTTACCTTGAACAAAGAGAGGATGCTAATAACATCCAAAATGTTTAATCCAATCAAAATGTAGTAAATATTTATTTTATTCAACCTATTAAATATTTTTCCACACTTTGTCTCCTAAAACTTTCATACGTATTTTTTACACCTAGAATGAGGACATGTCATTGGCTAGAAACTGCTCACTAATTCTAGTTTAAATAAAATCGATGACTAGAGTTCTCTCTTCAATATGTATACATACATACATATTAATATATACACACATGTATACATATATAAATTACACACACACACACACACACACACACACACACACACACACACACACACACACACACACATGTATATGTATGTATGTATTTATATATGTGTGTGTGTGTGTATAATAATGTATATTTTAAACTCATCATGATCTTTCTTGGTGACACTTCATAGGATGTCATAAGTAGTTTTTTTGGGTCAAAAACACATATATAATATTTTTTTCTACGAAGAACTAAAAAAAGTAAAGAAATTTTCATATTCAAAAAATAAACACATATTACATGTAAATGACAAATAAACTATACTATATACTTAAATAAAATTAATAAAAAAATTATTTTTAAAGCACTTGATATATATGATAAAATGAAGGAATATTTAAACATCAAATATTAGTAACATTGTTGGCAGAAAAACATTATAGATAGAAGAGAAAGTGATTGAAGCCAATGAAGGTATAAATTATAGGTCATAGGCAAGGCACAAATGAAAGAATATAAAATAGTAAGACAAAAGTATAGAAATATAAAAAACCCAATGCAACACTTAATAGTAAAGGACAAAAGAATATTTTTTACTCTTTATATTTTTAAAGTATAATTTCAAGAAACAGAAAACATATTTAAAGAAAAAAATTCATATGTTTTCTGTTTCCTAGAATGTGGAGGGGAGACTATCTAGGATTAATAATTCATCAATTATTTTACTATTTTTTATTTATGTGTTTGAGGAATCATTTAAAACTATCTTAGGGTATTCTACAGTAATCAGTTCTAAACAAATTTTAATATTGTCTAGTGTACAAATCGAAAGAGAGCTTTATCAATCTAGAAAGAATAATATGGTACAAATCTTAAATATCATACTCCATCCATGAAAAAAAATCAAACCTTTTTCTAAAATATAACCATAATATCACTCGTCATTATTTTCCTTCAAAAATTAGTATTGAACTTCATCCTTATTGTACTAACACTATCTCTTTGCAAAGAACATAACAATGGGATAAAATTTTATGTAAACAAAATAATTAGTAACAATTATTTATTTCATATATAGTATTTCATATTTTATTTTATTTTATGTAAATATATACATCTAGGACTAATCCATGTACTTTTTTTAATTGTATAACCTATCTAAAGAAGCATAAGTCATAAATTTTACACTAGTGAATGCCTCACCTTTGTTATTTCACATTGAACTATACACATAGAAACAAATGACTATACAATGTGTGTATATATATAGAGAGGGGAAAATATCAAGGATTAATAATTCATCAATTATTTTACTATTTTTTATTTATGTGTTCGAGGAATCATTGAAAAATATCTTAGGGTATTCTATAGTAATCAGATTCTGAACAAATTTTAATATCGTCTAGTTTACAAATCAAAAGAGAGCTTTATCAATCTAGAAAGAATAATATGGTACAAATCTTAAATATCATACTCCATCCATGAAAAAAAATCAAACCTTTTTCTAAAAGATAACCATAATATCACTTGTCATTATTTTCCTTAGAAAATTAGTATTGAACTTCATCCTTATTGTACTAACACTATCTCTTTGCAAAGAACATAACAGTGGGATAAAATTTTATGTAAACAAAATAATTAGTAACAATTATTTATTTCATATCTAGTATTTCATATTTTATTTTATTTTTTTTATTTAATTATATACATCTTGGACTGATCCATGTACTTTTTTTATTGTATAACCTATCTGAAGAAGCATAAGTCATAAATTTTACACTAGTAAATGCCTCACCTTTGTTATTTCACATTGAACTGTACACATAGAAACAAATGACTATACAATGTGTGTGTGTGTGTGTGTGTGTGTGTGTGTGTGTGTGTGTGTGTGTGTGTGTGTGTGTGTGTGTGTGTGTGTGTGTGTGTGTGTGTGTGTGTGTGTGTGTGTGTGTGTGTGTGTGTGTGTGTGTGTGTGTGTGTGTGTGTGTGTGTGTGTGTGTGTGTGTGTGTGTATCTTGTAGAAAAAAAAAAGAGTTAGTCCATTAGTATTCCCAACTCTAGAACACATTTTTTATCAGAAGTAGATGGTATGTTCACCAATTAAAAACGCATTTTCACCCAATACTTGAAAATTGGTATTCTAAAATAATTCATAAATATTATTCAAACTATGTAGGTACAAAATTATTGATTTGATAAATACAAAATTTACACTGCTTAATTATTTTTACAAACATGGAAAGACATACTAACATTTGTAAAAGTAGATAGCTCATAGCCTTGGTGAGGTATAAAAAATATCACCTGTAATTATTGATGGCATGAAATTGTAAGTATTCAATCTACTATTGTTGTTATTTTTGACATATCATCTCTAAAACCCTTCATCTCAATGCCATGATTAGTCAAAACATAACACCAATAGTTATAGTTAAACACCATTATTCAATAGAAAAGATACTAAGATTGTTGAAGAAAAGAAAGATCAATGTCAAATACATAGAAATAATGAAGTGATTTTGATTGATTTAAATTAATTGATTGTCATGGTTGAGATCAAATGCAATTATATATTTTACAAATATAATCACATCAACCTTATTTAATACAATGCAAATTGCATTACAAATAAGTTATAAAATAATTTAATGTGATAGAGTTATAACTTCAACAAGCAAATGAACTTAAATACAATATGATGGATAAGTGTTTGTTAAAATCCATGAAACTTGAAGCAATCATGTGACATAGCTAAATTTGCATATGATAAGTCTACAACAACGAATAGTTACTAGTTATTGAAACATGACAAAAATAGTTGATTGAAATAAATATACAATTTTCATGATTATTATTAGACAATGAATTGTAATGTTAAAAATAACAAATGAAAAGTTTAAAATCCATTGGAAATAAAATAAAGGACTAGAAACAATACAAAATAATTATTTTTAATGCTCAATAATTAATAAGCATTGGCCCAAGACTGGGTCCTTTCATAGGTTTAGAATTCTTTCAAGTCCACCTGAAAAGCTCCCAACATGTTATATTTAAAAATAACTAAATGAAACCCCTGATACCCAAATGACACAAAAGTCACACAAATTATTTTTTCAATGACATAAAAATCATAGCACTACAAATAAGAAAAAAGGCTCAAAGTTGAATTTTAAAAAAATAAATAGAAAAACCATCATGCCTAAATGATTTGAATAAGCCTAAAATCCATACATTATAAGATATTATTCTGAAACTTGGTAAGGAAGAAAGGCATAAAACAATTAAATTGATCATATTTGTAAAAATAATGCATTTGTACAAAAAGTCTTATTTTGTCTTCTTCCTTCATT